>CATLJT010000191.1:0-26392 GCA_949987775.1 Aproaerema taeniolella
TCTCTTCACTGAATACGGAATTGCTCTGGGCGAACCACTGAGTAAAGTAGGGAAGTCCATAAAATTTGTTACGCATTATTCTTAATTGGACACACTGTACCTATTATTTAAATTTTCAAATTCAAAACTTTCCACCACAAAGAGCAGAGAGAGTAATGTGTAACCGTGTAATGACACTGGGGTTACCAAAAAAGATAACAATTCAATAATTATAGGAGTCTTTCAAGTTGTCTGACAGCCCCCGCCAAAAAGGTCAGACGTTGATAGCTATCAAATTTTTTCAATGATTATAGTCATTGAAAAATATTATTTATTCTTTTACTTTTCCATTGATTATCATTGAACCATTTTGAAAACATGAGAGTGTTAAAAGTGTCACCTGGGTGTAACTCAAAAAAGTTATTATCCACATTTTTTTCACAAAATGGCTGATTACCATTTATTATAAAGTAAAGTGTTCTGCGCTACATGATATTGACGGAATTGTGGCAACACATATGGGTCTATATTTGAGAATCTATTTATTCACTTTTATTTACTAGTTCTGGAAATTGGTTAAGCCTTTAGCGAAGTGCCATTTCACTTGTAAAACAACTCAACTATAAGTACCATAACCTTACCTCTCGTGAACTGACTAGATATCTTACCACTGCAATACAGATTTATTCCTAGTGCAGGGTGAGTCGGCTGACAGTCTGTCCCATGAAGAAACCCAATAGGCATATTTATTACACACTGTACTTTAAAACTGTACCTACTGCTTTTAAATGAATAAAATGTTACTTATTACTACCTAGCAGCATGTCAGAGATTTATTTTCATTAATGTTCTGGTTTATTTAGTTATACCTAGATAATACCACAAACAACATAACAAAATATTCCCTGCGATTGGGTATGTATCTATTATCTTATTTTATTATTTAATGAAACTATGTATTTAACAAATCAATCAGGGTCAAAAACATTTGATTCGTGTAATGTAACTTTAACCATAGCATGTCATATTACATAATCTAGTTATCTGAAAAGGAGATGCTTAAAACAATTGCATTAGAATTTTTAACTATGTCTGTTTAATGTGCAATCATCCTCCAAGAACAGGCAAAAAATTAAACTTAGAGGGTACCAAACTAGTAGCTGTTACGTAGCAACAACATAAAGGCAACAGTTACTCAAGAGTCTGTTTCGATTCATGTATGATTTATTAAAATGGGCCAAAGATTCAAATAAAAAAAGCTTTATTAATGCTTTTAAACTAGCAAAATTTAGGGCTCCTCATGAAGCTAAAGAACTTTTTTATAGGAACCCATATCAAATATCAACTATGTTTTTTAGTTTTAAAAGGCGATATCAGCGCAATTTCGCAGCTATTGGTAACAGTGTCATAGGCCTGACCAAATGATTTCAAATGAATGAAGTGACAAGTGCCAAAGTTCACGTCGCAGCACGGTGCAGGGATTCCTCCGAATGAATCTCAGTGTTGCCGATGTAAAAAATATAATGGCGGCTGTACACTCTCGCACGCCAGCGACCTGCCTCTGCCTCGAGTGCGTACGTTTACACTCTCATACCCATCAGTACAGCCCAGTACCATTGAGTCCTTTGTTTTAAAATATAACGCAAGTACGTGCAAGTATGAAGAGTTTTATTTCGATACGATACGAAGCGTTATTTTGGTTACGAGAATTTTTGAAAATAGTTCGTAACAAAATGAAGAAAATTTTTTGACAAAAAGAAATGCCTGTTAATAAAAATTATGCCTGTTCATAATACTTTTTAATTTTGCTGTGACCGTTTTGTCACGCGCTACCCACGCTCACTTAGACGACTGCAGTTCCGTTGTTTATAGCTCGACTTAAACGTTTTTAGGTTCATTAGAATGCTGATAAGTGTAGCTATTTTTTTATAATGAGCTAAATTACCGTAATCCTAACGGTTTCTGTTCTTTTCACACAGTAAAAAAAGTTTAATTTTACATAATGTCGTTTTTTGAAAATATTTATTTTGTTACTAGGTTTACACTAATGAATCTTTAGAATAAAACAATGTTCATTAAATTATCTTTCATTTGAGACCCTATTTAAGTAAATCTGTCCAGTAGTTATCTAAATATAGCGTAAATAAAATACGTCACGTCATAGCTACCCCCTCCATACCCTTAGAAAGTGACTACCGCACTTTTTGTGTTCAGGAAAATATGCCGAATAAGTACATACCAGTAGTTCGTATGGCGGAGGTAAGTCCCACGAAAATCGTTATTTGAAGACTTTTTTACGAATAGGTCCCGCTCTATAAGAAACAAAACAGCATTCAAGGATTTTCGAAATTTCGCTTGCCACACCCGGGAATCGAACCGGCTTAAATTCAAAAAAATAACACCCTGCACTTTTATGGTATCGATCGATAGAGTCAATCGTAAAGATCAAATGTCTCTAACAAACATGGTAAATTAGATGAAAAGAGAACCATTAAACTACATAAAACCTAACGATGGGACCCTTAAGTAAAAGTGCTTTAACACGTCCCATCAAATTTGTAAGCTTAGATTTAATGGTCTTCCTTTCACTTAATTTACTATGTTTGTTAGGGAGATTTATCCTTACGATTGACCCTATCGATCAATACTATTAAAGTACAGGGTACTTTTTTTGGATTTTAGCTGGTTCGATTCCGGGTGTGGCAAGCGAATTTTCGAAAATTGTTCAGTGTCATGGGCTGATTCACCACCTGAGAGGATAAGATCGAATTACTTAACACCCTATACATATTATATATATTCAATCATATAGATTTAGATCCGCATAAGTACTTAATACAATTAAATTTCGTCAAACGTCTATAAGCGCAAAATAATCAAATATTACGACTAGATTACAAACTTATAATAGTAGGTACAATTAGCGTCCACGCGCGAGCTATACCGTAACACAATAATATCGTCTGACTGCACTACTCTCTAAGCACACTAATACATAAATATACTGTGTCAACGCACACAGGCAAACAGAAAATACGCTTTATCGCTCGTAAAAGTTTGGATACGAGTGACACAGCCGTCCCGTCGGAATGCCAGCGGCGGACTGCCGCCCGCGCCCGCGCAGACCACCCTCTGCAACTAAACGTTCGGATTTCCGTTTTTCGTAACTTTTGAATGAAAATATTGTTCGATTTACAAAATTTAAACGTTGTGTTTCAAGAAAAAGGGATTCTTAATTAATTAGTATAAGAATATTTCCATATATCATAGCCGTTTAGGAGCAGTAAGGAATTTAAGTCAAAAATCGATGTCTCGTGGTATTTTTTTAAAAATACAATACAAAGACGTAAAAAAAAAATACTGACGTTCCACATGTAGTCCTTGAACAGATGTTTCACATATTTTTTTTTCAACTTTCCCTGGCCAGTCATAAATGAGAAGTAAGCTTTACAAAATGCTCAATATTCGGAAATTGAGGGATCTAATCGCCTTAATACAAAAAATTGCGTACACCTGAAAAACAAAATAGACCCCTATTTATAGCAAGTTATACGCACATTTATGATGTTTTAACAAACTGCGGCGACCTGATAAATGAGATGCGAGATTCACCAAAATCCTTTGGAATATGAATGTCTCATGTTTGTATAAAAAATATGTACAAATATGCTTCTTGGTCGCATAACGTTGACGATGTGGCGTCAAACCGCTTTATTATGTGTCGCCCTATCTAAGTAAAGAAAAATTCTTACCTCATAAACATTTGGATGCCATACTTTTGTTAAAAACCTAATGGAAGGCGGTGAGTATGGATAGTCTGGAGGGAATTTCATATGTGCCTGGAACAAACAGAAATATTTGTTTTATATAATAATATATGATAAACTTATGGTATTAAAATGTATACAGACGAGGCACAACTTCGTTAACTTGATTTCAAAACATAAAGTTGTATTCAAAGAGACGAGTTTAAGGCTCTCGTATTACAGAAGGAGACTCAAGTCTTGGTTGTCTCTTTCTCTCACCATCAAAATGAAAAAGACGATCAAAGTTTGAGTCGCGAAAAGTTGAGTCAAGATATTAAGGACCTTATTAGTCTTCAACAAGTTGCTAGTTTCTTCAAATATAGAACTTTTGCTGCCCTAGCATACTCAATGAGACTTCTCTCTTTGAGAGTATAGACTTCCGAATCAACACAAGGAAATTTGACCCTATTTTTATTAAGATAACTTTCATTTCTCTTGTTTTTAAACTTGGACATGATTTTCAAATTCAATTCAAAGCAAAAGAAATGCAAACTTCTACTGTTACATTTAAGGTTATGTTTTCTTTGGCAATCAACTCGGATGTCATGAGAGTGAAGTCTCATTGCGTATGCTAGGGCAGCGGGTGTGTAAGATAGCCTGGACGGAGTTGATAAATCAATATTCAGGTCCCAAAAATACCCAGCGCTGTATTACAGATAGTGAAGGCGATTACGACTGGTCTATAATTCGTCATACACTATACAAAGTGATTTTTATCAGAGGTTAGTGGAGTTGTAAACTAAATGCAAGCAATGGACGTGTACGAAAAATCGATATCGTTTACCTTTGCATCATCTGTGTTAGACAAAAAATAGCGGGATGCCGCTGGATACACAGGCGGCACAAGATCGATCAATTTGGAGATAGTATGTTCAACAGTGGAGATTTCAGCAGGTATCGATGGCTTCTTCTTAAACCCCGAAAAAAGGGGTGTTATAAGTTTGACGTGTGTATTTGTGTGTCTGGTATCTGTGTGTCTGTCTGTGGCATCGTAGCTCCTAAACGAATGGACCGATTTCAATGCGGTTTTTATGTTTGAAAGCTGACGTGTGTATTTGTGTGTCTGGTATCTGTGTGTCTGTCTGTGGCATCGTAGCTCCTAAACGAATGGACCGATTTCAATGCGGTTTTTATGTTTGAAAGCTGACGTAATCGAGATGGTTCTTAGCTATATTTGATTAAAATTGGTTTAGCCGTTACGAGTTTCAAGTCATGAATGTCAGGATTTATATATTTTTTTAATTTACCGTTATTTATGTGTGAGATTGTAAATGGGTTTTTTTGTAATTTATCCCGAGAGAACATGTAAATATAAATAATCTATATCAATGTTGCCATATGTTGAAATAAACAAATCAGCACTGCAGTTGCCTTATTATCTAGGTACCTACTTTAATATTAAAGGAAAGATTTGTATTTTTATAGGTTTGTAACGAATAATCTCCAAAACTACTGGACCGGTTTCAAAAATTCTTTCACCTCGTAGAAAGCCTCTTATCAGTGGGAGACAGGTAGGTAGATAATTTTTCCCGAATTCCCACGTGAACGAAGTCCCGGGCGAAAAGCTAGTCGTAACATAAAAACTCATCTTAGAACCTGGGGGTAATTACCACTGCGGGGGTAAATCAACTATTTTACGGGGGTAACGAAGAACCTAATAATTAGAATTTTCAAAGTTCTATGCGATGAAGTTGGTGCATAATTTAATTTTCTTTTGTACCACACAAAAAGAAAAAGAGTTTTTCTCAAAAATAAAAGATAAAACATTGCTTGTATTGTTTGATTTGATAACATTTTAAAGGGGGGGTAAAATCAGTTTTCCTTATAGGTTGCAGGGGTAACAATATTAAAAACATTAGGAACCACTTTCTTAGAAGATTTTGCAGAAAAGAAACAACATTAATAAATTGGTTGATATATAGGTTATGAAATAGTTGATTTTCATACAACATTTTTGGATAACTGCTTTTTCATAATAACGTTTTTGTATTTTTCCTGGAAATACGAAATCCAAATTTAACAAAATTTTGTGGGAAGGTTAACTTTAAGTTAATTTTCATCATATTTACTTTATTGAAAGTTGTAAGTAATTGTAACAAAGCTAAAGCAAAAATAAGCAATGAAACGGGTAACAGATGATACAAATATATTTGAGCTTTTCTTTCAGTAAATAAATCCAAATTATTTAATTTTACTCCAAAACTCCTTTATGTTACCAAGTTTTTAAATAACAAACAATTTTAGTAATAGTTCGTTCAATCAAATAAATTATGAACAAAACAAAGCTTAAGAAAAAATCAGCAATTTCATATAGGTAAAGACCTATTATTTGTACACTTTGCAATACATCAGGCTATACATGTTGACCTGGACGTCGCTCTTATAGCGCCGGGTTTTGTATCGCAAATGTGTAACCTGACGTGTTGCTGTCTGTGTAGAAAAAAAAAACCTATGTATTGTATTTTGTATTAATGGGGTTTTGATAACTCCAAGCCAAGGTTTACAATGTAAGTAAGGTGCAGAGGGCTGCATATCAGGTTACCACACTCATGCACTCTGTGCTGTTATGATAAGAACGGTTTTGCAATGAAAATAGGGTAATCTGATGCACTGGGCTCTGTACATCAGAACTTAAAAAAATATGTACTGTGAGTGACTATTGAAAGGCACAGATACAAAGTATAATACTATGCAATTAGGTGTGTTATTTATTTTGTGCTATAATGTATGTATGTATTTAAAAGTTCATTGACTTTAGATAAATGTTAGGTTGTTTGAAAATTGATTTGAAATAAAGTTTGTGTAAACGCTGTTCATTCTACTAAATAGGTAGTATAATTTTTAACCAGTTTAACCTGCGTGTATATATGTAAAATAAATAATAAAAAAATTATACATTATAATGATTTGCTCAAACTTTTTCAAAGATAACACTTTGTTTTATTAACCGACTTTAAAAAAAAGGAAGAGATTATTTGCACTAAAAATGAAAAAATAAAAACTTTTTATAAAAAAATAGAACCAACTTAAAAAAACGCGAAAAATAAGTACAATATCAATTGATGTGCTATATAGTACCTACCTACTACCTATTCTGTTTGAAGTTGGTGCCAAGAAAATTAAGTTTGATAGGACGCCTTCGCACCGACTTCAAACAGATCAGTAGGTAGGTACTACATAGCACATCAAATGATATTGTATTTATTTTTCGAATATGGTTCTATTTTTTTATAAAAAGTTTTCTTTTACTACCAGTCCAGCAATTAAGATTTTTGGTAAGTGAAAATAATAAGATCTCAGGGTGGGTCAACATGAACTAAAACAAATATGTCCAAAAGTATACTGAGTTGTCTCACTTCAGGCAAAAAAATTTTAAAATATAATGAATGGTTTTTTCTTACAAGGCCAAAAAAGGTCTACACCTCGGGACAGGCATTTCATAAAAGTAGGTTCTTTTACATTTTCAACAAGAAATAAGTAAAAGGCATTTGCCCGATGCATAGTAATAAATATGTAGTGTTACTATGTAAAAAGTGTTATTTCTTTATACTTTAAAAAGTACTTGATTTATAAAATAAACAATATATAATTATTATGTTTCATATTGGCCGCTATAACGATTGAACATTTAGCACATTTAAATAGTCTGAAAATGTAGGACTGCCTGGAAATTCTCAATTATTGTATTTATTTTACATGCATAATCCAGGTACGAATCACGAATATGTACATTGCTTCTTTGTACATATTCCTGATTCGTAAAAATAAAATAGGTAATTTAAATTTAATTTCAGTTTGATGACTGAGAATTTACATTATAATAGTACAATAAATGGATAACTTCCTTTTTATCTGATAATAGAAAATAAGTAATGAGAATTATCAGTGAGTGAATTGGTACCATGAGAGGATTGAATAGCAGTTAAAATCGGTACCCGAGACACGTCCAGTGTCTATGGCCCTTGCACGATTTTTTGTACAACAGAAGTCTGTTTGAGAAGCTATAATTATTTAAGTGGAGACAAATAGAGGGATACAATGGAGCAAGTGCTGAATATTTATACCTAAATACTTAGTTCTTATTTAACAAGTTCTGTTTAGCTTGAAATTGGTGAAAATGCAACGAATTGCTCACATTAAAACATTCCATCCCTCCATGTATTTCAAAAATGTTTTTAAATTTTCAAAACAGACCTCTATTAAATTGTGCAATATCTAATCATTGCAATCCCTAATCACTGTAGATGTTGTATTTCCAAAAGAGGTATAAAGGTATGGTATGGACAAAAAAAACACTTTGGATACTGTGATTATGGATTTATCGGTAAATAAATCATAAGGCTGAGTTTAAATAAGTCAGCTCGAATGGTTATCTAGGCCACTCAATTTTTATATTATAATTATGAGTCAAGCACATTGTATGGTGAATCAAACTAAAACTTAAGCACACAATTGTCTACACCAATGAAAAATCACCATGATAACAAGTCAGTAACTGATGGGTTTCTCCCTTAATTGGTATGAAGAGTCTGGTAAACAAATATTGGTTGGCAGCCCATGGGACCAAAATATTTTATCAGTGATTTAAACCAAGAAACTCTTAAGAAACTTCTAGAAGTAAGATATTATGAAAAACTTTTTTTTTGCAAATTCTTTTTTTTAGGACTATTTCTTAGTTTTAAGTGTTTTGACAGATTGCGGTGTTAGATAAATACATAATCCTTACCTTGAAGTATCCACCTTGGTAAAGCGTGTCTGGTGGTCCAAAAATTGCAACTTCCCACTCAAACAAATTGTCCTCTCCTAAAAGTTTCACTCGGAACCCTTCAACGGGCTCCTCTTGCAGACTTTTGTACTCTAAGGCTAGGGCCCTCAGAGCTGAACTAGTTGGCACTGTACTAGACATTTTCAATAAACTTTCCTACTTTATAAAACTAAAATCACTATCTACAGGAGATTCTATTGACATAACACTGCGGAACTCTTTTCGTCCACGTATTCACGAGGCATTTCTCGTCACAACAACAACGGACGACGATTTTTGGTAAACATATCGCCACAGATTATTTATGATTCACACACTTCGAACGCCAATGCTGCAAGCTCTGAGAAAGTTTGATTCTTGGCAGAAATAAACGTTGAAAAATGAAAATTTAGCTCAACCCGCACGAAAAGTATTACAGATGAGAACAGCTCCAAACAATCGAGATCCAGAGGAAAACGGCTGCGTGTTCACTGTTCACACTTCGCCACAGCTGCTGCCTGTGCCTGAGTTGCCCGAGCGAATATTGTAGAACAGCTGTTTAGTTATTTCCGTGCTTGCTTGATTGCGCAGTGAAGTGACGCACGCGGCCAATTTTATCGACCTTAGATTTATAGACGCCATCTCTCGGATTCTTTGTTCTACATTTAAACTTCAAGCTGAACCATAGCCAAGAGTTTGAACTTTTGAGCTTTTAGTGTCATCTAGTGGCGAGTAGCTGTAATAGTATTTTTAAATATCAAACATAGATGGCAGTAACGTCGACCAAAGACTTTAAAATAGTGCTACCACTATATGATAGATGGCGCTAGCATGCGATATTAAAGTAGTACGAGAAAAATAGTTTATTAAATTTCTAGCTTTCCACCCGGGACTTCGTTTCCGTGGAAATTCCGGAAAATTATGTAGCCTATTGTTCATCGGGGATAATGTAGGATTCTAATGGTGAAATAATTTTTCAAATCGGTCCAGTAGTTTCGGAGCCTATTCAACGCAAACAAAACAAACAATCAAATCTTTCCTCTTTATAATATTAGTAGGTAAGTATAGATTAAAAGTCTAGCATTCCACCCGGGACTTCATTCCCGTGGGAATTCTGGAAAATGATGTAGCCTATGTTCATCAGGGATAATGTAGAATTCTAACGGTGAAACATTTTTTTCAAATCGATCCATTAGTTTCGGAGCCTATTCAATGCAAACCAAACAAACATTCAAATCGTTCCTCTTTATAATACACACATCAACACGGTCTAGGGATATTGCGCGATTTTTCATACAAAAGAGGTATGTTTGAGAAGCTATAAAAGCATACTCGAGTCGAGATACATGGATGGCTATAATTTTCAGTCAAGCAAGTGCTAAACCTGAATTTTGAATTCTAGTCAATTTGTGAAAACATGACGACAATGAAAAAAAAATTGCGTAAATTCGACCATTTTCATACAAAAAGCAGGCAAAAAGTGCATTTTCGTTTTCTTTTCCGTCACATTTTCATAAATTTCAATTAAAACAAAATTTATTGACTAGAATTGAAAATTAAAGTTTTGCAATTGCTCGTCTGAAAATTATCGTCCTTTGCGGATAAGATAACTCTACCTGTAGAGTTTCGTATTGTGAGTAAATGAAAGCACGATTCGTGTGCAGTAATATAGCCCTCCATGTATCTCGAGTATGCTTTTATAGCTTCTCAAACAGGCCTCTTTTGTATGAAACATCGTGCAATATCCCTAGACCGTGTTGATGTGTATATAGTGTAGGTATTAAATAGTGGCAGATAATGCTTAGCAGACATACTCGTATACCTCAAACGGCACATCAAGGCACATAATAGCATTCGTTCCTTAGTTGCTCTTCGAATCTCATGCCGCTTAAAAGGGTTCCATAATTATTAATCACATTTGCCATTAAGCCCCATTCCCATTTTTCCTACCCTTCCGGGATCCTATTCCACCTGTTTTTGCACCTGTTTTGTCTTCGGTACAACAAGAAATGTTTGAATTTGGCATCAAAGCGACAGGTGATTTTACATATTATTTATAACTAGCATTCCGCCCGGGACTTCGTTCCCGTGGGAATTCGGGAAAATTATGTGGCCTGTGTCCATCGGGGATACTGTAGCTTTCAAATGGTGAAAAAAATTTTCAAATCGGTTCCGTAGTTTCGGAGCCTATTCAATGCAAACAAAAAAACAATTAAATCTTTCCTCTTTATAATATTAGTTTAAGATTATAATAAGTTTATAACATATTTAAATATAATATATTTTTATGTTTATAATAAAAGGATGCATTGCATACTGAACCTACTTGATTCTTCTTCCTAGTGCTTTGTTCCGTTCCTCTTTAAGGATACCTTCGCTTGACCAAGATCAAGGATTTTGCAGGTCAAGTGGAGCAACTTCTTCTTCCTTGTAGTTTAGGTATGGTCAAGTGTGTGGCAAACTTGGCTAACCCTGATGTCAGAGTTTTCAAACCGCCGAATGGCCTCTGACTTGGTTTTAACGACTGTAGTCAACTGACAATAGTCGTCACCGACAGCTTAACGTGCCCTCCGAAGCACGGAAACGCTCGTGATAAATTGTCACTTTTGCCTCTGTTCCTTGCAGTCGCCTGAATGTGTAGATTTCCTCACGATGTTTTCCCTCACTGCCATTACTTTATTTTATTTAATGATTTTGAGGAAGACCAATAACAACTTAACTTCTAACTTAACAAAAAGCCAATGCAATGATAGGTTCTCACGGAAAAATATTTTATTATTACTTATTTATATCAAAAGTCATCCCAATAAACACATAAATAAAAAAAGTTTCTTTTAATAATTAAAATAACGGTGCAAAGACACTAATGAATGGAGTTTGTCGAGGTGCACAGACAAACAATTGGTTGGTGGGCGCGTGAATCAGGCACCGCCACCCACGGCTGCCTGTAGGCAGACCGGGCCTTGCGACACCCACCTTAGAGAACAATCTAGCTAGCCTATAGGACATAAGAGCTTATGATGTCGAGAAAACTAACTAAGCGGGAAAGGGAGAGCGGATAAATTAATTAACTTTTCAACCGACTTCAAAAAAAGAGGAGATTCTCAATTCGTCTGTATGTTTTTTTTTGTATGTTTGTTACGCGATAACTCCGCTAACTGTAAGCCGATTTTCAAAATTCTTTTTTTGTTCATAAGAGTATACTCCTGGAGTGGTCCCATATAAATTTTATCGAAAATGATTCAGCGCTTTAAAAAAAATCTACAAAAACAAAAAATACTACAAACCAGAACATCATCTAAATAAATGAATGACATTTTCGTTTGTGGTTATCTGCTAATAGGCATTGTAGTCCGCAAAAAATACTAGATATCTACTTTGTGGGAATTGTTGTTGGAATTGAAGTCGGTGACTCATACGTTTTTAACATGGAAAATTATTGTTGTCTAAGTTTAAGGATTCTGTAGCCGGATCTTAGACTATGTATTATACCGGGTGACTTTTTTTATTAGATATCAAAAAATTGTCCCTAAGGAACCTATAGCCAAGCTAGCCACACACTTGTACCTATTCGATAAGAAGAAGAAGTTCGACTTTCCATATGTAATGAAGCAAATCAGCTGATCGCACTTGTTATATGGAGAGGCGAAACATATTTTTCACATTTCGACCTATGTTCCTTGGGAAATGTTGTTTAGTCTTGTGACCTGATTCACATCCTCAATTTTCGCTAGCTAATTTAAAATCAGTCCTGGATTTGTCAATATTTCTCATGGTTTTTATACTAATACGTTATATTAAATCCCTATAGAAACTCATTCCCATCGAAAATTTATCAAGCCTAGGTCTATACTATTCTTGCACCTTTTTAACTTTAGTGCCTTCTTAACTACAAATTGATAATTATTATTTTAGAAAGGTACTCATAAAAAATATAAATCCGGCACTGCCCAAAATGTACAGTGGTATTTCAGATATTCAGTTTGGAAAACTTTCAATTGAACCTAATTGTCCACTAGACTCAATCATCTCACTTAGAGGTACTTGTTGAGGCTCTATAATTGGCTTATTTTGATTTTTTAAATGTTGACTACTGTTAAGTTAATAAACAGTTGAACCTTATTAAATAAATATTCTAAGGTTATATATGAAAGATGAAAAGGTATTATACTATGTATATACTCGTTGTAGTTTACTGATAAATTCACAGCCTTTAGGCCGCATTTTTGGAATTAGGCCAGCGCATCAGATTACCCCATTTTCATTGCAAAATCGTTATTATCATAACAGCACAGAGTGCACGCATGTGGTAACCTGATGTGCGGCCCTCTTTACTTAGGGTACTGGAGCGATACACAGCGGCTGACGGTCAGAACAAAAACTTTTTTTTCGCACAAGGCGACCGATGCAAATATCCGCTGATCGTTGACATCCAGCTTTCAGGCGTATAAATAAAAAAAATAAAAAATTTAAATAAGCGCTACACACTCAAAGGCCCGTACTAAGGATTTCCCTTGAGTCTTGTGTCCCTTGAAATATGTTGTGTATACACAAAGACTAACAACAGGAACACCCATTACCCGAGAACAAACATCTGCTTTTAATTACACAAATGTTTGCCATCGATCAAGAGGCAGCGTTACTACCACTCGACCAAACCGTTTTTTGCCGTGTGTTGATCGGTTGAGAATAACACCACCCCATTTCTTTCCGTGGGTGTCGTAAGAGGCGACTAAGGAAACGCAAATGAGACCTGCCTCCTACTAATCCACCCCCAGGCAACGGCACCTCAATATGTTCTGAATCTGAGGTGTCATCCTATGGTCTCATGCGGTGTGGTAGGCTATGTAAAGAACCGTCTGGTTCGCGACCGCCTCCTACCGAAGTCCGACGCCAAACAGCGTGATCCGTCGCGTCGGTGCGTAGGAGTAGAATAGAATAGAATAGATAGTTAACCCATCTTATGATAAAAAAAAGAAAACTTGACCAAACCGGCCGTCAATAATTTTAAGGAAATAATGGGATTTGAACCCACGACCCCAGTCAAAAGTGTTTATTTCATTGAACATATAAAATGATACTTGAACACGTCAATATTATAAATTACATTAGCACTTTTGACTTTGCGCCTATTCGCAAAGGTGCAGTCTTCCTCAGGAGAAGAATAGGCAAGAAACTCCGAGGGTCGCTCTTTTTAAGTCAATCATATAAATTTTCTTACTTTTAATTTTAATTGACTTAATATCTGAATAACTCTGGAGCTGAGCAATTTATTCCCATGGTTGCTTGTCTAATAGATAATCCGAAATTCTATAATAGCCCTTTTTACAAAGTTTTTGTTTAATTATCGTCTTAAATTTTTCTAAAGGTAGGTTTTGAATACACATGGGAATCTTATTGTAGAAGCGTATACATTGACCCATAAAAGAGTTCGTTACTTTGTAGAGACGGCTGTCTAGTATATCCAAGTTATGTTTGCTTCTAGTGTTTACATTGTGCCTATCACAATTTTTCTTAAACAATTGTTCTTTTTTCTTTACATACAAAAGATTATTAAATATATACTGGGACGCAAATGTCAAAATATCTATTTCCTTAAATCTATTTCTAAGAGACATTCTAGGTCTCATTTGATAAATCGCGCGAACAGCCCTTTTCTGCAGGACAAATATCTTATTAATGTCGGCAGCATTACCCCACAGCAAAATGCCATAGGCTGTGGAAGTAACTGAAATATACGGTTCTCGCGGTTTCTACGTCCGATAATTGACGGATTTTTTTAACCGCGTAAGCTGCTGAACTGAGTCTGTTCGCTAACTTATCAATATGAGGAACCCATTGAAGCTTTGCGTCAATAGTGATACCTAAGAATACAGTAGATTCTACAACTTCCAATTTTTCATTTTTAACCTGTACATTGGTATTAAACTGTTTAACGTTAGGCAAGGTAAAAACAAATTTGGTTTTTTTCTCGTTCAAGAGTAGGTTATTTGCAGTGAACCATTCAACTACCTTTGAGATCGCAATATTCACGTCGTCATAATTAGTGTCATATCTTTTCACTTTAAATAAAAGTGATGTGTCATCTGCAAATAATACGATCTCATGGGCCTCTTTAACAAGAAAAGGCAAATCATTAATGTGCAGAAGAAACAAGAATGGTCCTGAAATTGAACCCTGCGGGACGCCCATACAGACTGTGGACCCAGGTGATCTAGTGCCGTTAACCTCAACCTTCTGGATCATATTACACAAAGAAGCCTAAGTGCATTTCCTCTTATGCCATAGTGATGTAATTTTCTGATTAGAGTCTCATAGTGAACACAGTCAAAAGCCTTGGACAAATCACAGAAGACTCCAAGAGCATCATGTGAATCCTCCCAGGCCTCAAAAATGTGACGAATAAGCTCAACACCGGCATCGGTTGTTGAACGACCCCGTGTGAATCCAAATTGATTAATATTCATAAGTTTATTAGCATAGAAGTGAGTAGTTATTTGACTAAGGATAATTTTTTCAAAAATTTTGCTAAGTACTGGTAGTATTGAAATAGGTCTAAAGTTGGTGGGGTCTGATGTACTACCAGCTTTAAACAGAGGAATTACTTTACTATGTTTCATCAAATCAGGAAACACACCACCATTGACACAACTATTGAAAATAAACACTAAATGTGGAGCAATACAATCTATTATACAATTTATTACTTTTACTGAAAGACCATCAAGGTCCGCAGTCTTTTTCATGTTTAACATTTTAAAAGTTTTAAGAATGTCAACAATTCTTATGTGTGAAAAACTGAAATGAACCTTACTTTCGTCTACATTTTGCTTGAGTAGCGATTCAGCGAGAGCGGGAGATGAGCCAAGTGATTGAGTAGTGGAGACTGGAATGTCAGTGAAAAACCTTTCAAATTGTAGCAATAGCTACATCGGAAGTTAGGATTTTGTCATTAATATTGAGCTTAAAATCAAACTTGCGAGCCTTAACCCTTCCCGTCTCACTATTAATAATTTTCCAAGAAGTCTTAACGATATTACTACTATTTTTAATTTTGTTTCTAACAAACATAGCCTTCGCCGCTTTACATACACGTTTAAATGTTTTGGAATAAGCTCTAACATACTCAACAAAAGTTTCAGAATGGTTATTAGTAGGTACCTATCTCCTTCAGCCGTATAACGAAAATAGCAAAAAGATCGAGTCCTTTACAGATTTTACTTTTACAGTACGTCTGGGAAGAGTTGTCTTAGAGATTTTGAGGGACTAGCGGCGATAGGTATAATGGGGATTGTTTCCTTTTAAAAGGCGTTTTTTACCGAAAAGTACCCGATTCCTTACGGACAAAGCAGCAATTATTTTTTTAAACAGTCTCAGAGACCTCAATTAAAGTTAGGTAAGTACTATTAAACTCTGATGTTGTCTCTTTCACTCTTGTTGATATAAACAAGGATAGCATGACATTTAATTACTTCTTAACTTTGATTGACGTCTCTGGGTACGGCAGGAGCTTACAAAGTAATTAAGTGTTTGATGACATGCGCTTTGATTGCAAGTGAATAGTTATTTGCTTTCACTGAGGGTAACTACAGCTACGTAGGCAGCAGTTGATACCAATCGACCTGGGCGGGCGGGCGCCGGGCGCCGAGCGGCACCACTCGGTAAAACTAACATAGGCACTATTTTAATTATATCGTTTGAAAACTCTTATTTCTTTACAATTAGTATTAAATGTGAAATTATGTTTGTTTAAAACCGGTTTGGTTCAGCGGCTAGATAGGTACGGCTTCTGAATCGACGGTTCCTGGGTTCGATTCCCGGTTTGGGCAAATATTTGTTTTAGAGGTAGATGTTTGTTCTCCGGTCTGGGTGTTCAATTGTTCATGTCCGTCTTTGTATGTGTCTCAAGAGACTTGATACAAGGGAAAACTTGATTGTTGGCCTTTAAGTGTGTGGCGTTTATTTATTACTAGTATTCCGCTCGGGACTTCGTTCCCGTGGGAATTCAGGAAAATGATGTAGCCTATGTCCATCG
The DNA here is from genome assembly GCA_949987775.1 of Aproaerema taeniolella. NCBI lineage: Eukaryota > Metazoa > Arthropoda > Insecta > Lepidoptera > Gelechiidae > Aproaerema > Aproaerema taeniolella. Next base: position 16,565 of record CATLJT010000191.1, read on the forward strand.
GGGATAATGTAGGTTTCTAATGGTGAAATATTTTTTCAAATCGGTCCAGTAGGTAGTTTCGGAGCCTATTCAATGCAAACAAACAAACAATCAAATCTTTCCTCTTTATAACACGTATAGATTTGCATTTATGTATAATTGTAAATGTAGTATGTGTAGACCAGTGTTTTTCAATCTTTTTGAATTGGCAACCCCTTTGAAAATTGAAAAGTTCTTGCGACCCTCTTAAGGTCCCATAGACTAAATCTACCGAACGAACTACGTTAAAGAGTTTGCCGCGATGTAGGGGCGGAAGGCGGGAAGCATTCATTAATACAGGCACAACCTTTTCATAATTTTTTTTTCTTACAGTGTAAGACTCACAAATAATTGTCTTTTTCTTTTACCTGCGACCTCCCGAATAAGGCTTCACGACCCCCCAGGGGTTCGCGACCCACAGTTTGAAAAACACTGACTCTTTATTACATACACCTACATAATAGGTAGTAGAAAAAAATCATATTTGCAAAAGCGGACTTATCCCTGAAGGTATCTTCCAGTCATTTTATTCTTCCTTAAGTGTGTTTCGTTTTTACGGTTATTATCAACAAGTTTAAAATACCAATGTACAATCAACAGCACATCAGGTTACCACAAACTGTCAAATTTCCCCAGTGGATAGTAAACTCTGATGCTTGGAGATAAAATTGAAAATCGTTTGAAGAAATTTGATAGTTTTGGATAGCATGATGTGCCGTTGTCCCTGTACTTTTTAAGTATATGATGATGTTGTAAACATCTTACGCAAAACTCTGGGTGTTGAGAGTTAGCAATCCAATCTCCTGTGGCAATTAAATATAAAAATTAATGTTTCTTTTAACAGTTATCGTTTTGCTTAACTCTTTTTACAGACTGATAAAAATCTAGGTCATGCGAATGCAGATATCGCGTCATAAGTTGAGTCGGAGGCTGCAACAGACCAAATATCTATGCAAATGTTCGTGCTAAAAAGTTTTTTATGAGTTTACCATATACTCAGAACAGAAATTTCGAATACCTATATGAGGTGACTGCGAATTGCGACGGGTGCTTTGGTACAGCTGGGTTCTTATAAGATAAGCAGATAAAATATTAATGAAGAATTATTAAGAATATCAAAAAATAAATCGTCTGAGCTCCGAGCTCAGGTGCAGACAGAAATCGAAAGTGTCACTTTGGAGTGATGGTTAAGATGCAGATTTTTTAAATCCAAACCAAACGAAAGAAGCAAAATTGGGAATGATGAAGGAGGATAAGACCGGAGCACATACAGTCTCGCTACAACTTTAAATTACCTAGTTAGCGAGGGATCCTTCTCCAGGCGCGGTCGCAGCCTGAAATTTTGGAGGGGGTCACTTACCCAATTCACAACTAAGTAGACAGCCTTTATCTTGAATCTTTACAATAAACTGAAAAATTACATTATCTGAATATTGTTATACAATCTTTATAATAACGACGCATATTGATTTTGCTAAGATTATCAAAACTACGTAGTTCGGTTCTTTGTTTCTAAACTAGATGTCATTTCCAAGTTATTTTGGCCATCGTACCTAGTTCATAAAAAACACCACTAGATGTCAGCAAACTATAAATTTATCGCTGTTGGGGATAGCTAGAAATTTCCTTTTATAATTTGGCAAATTTTTGAGATTTTCAATTTGACCTTAGATTTTGGGGGGGTCATGTCCCCTGTGACCCCCCCCTTCGGACCGCGCCTGTCCTTCTCTCCATGAAAAGTTTCCACAAGGAATCAATGATGAGGCAATCAGCTGATCGCTCAAGTGGTATGGTGAAACAGATATTTTTTAAAATATTTGTACTTATGTTCCTTGGGGAAAGTTGTTCAGTTTAGAGGCTGATTCCATGCCATTCCAACCCATGATTCCCCAATCGGATTACAGGCGTGAGTGTAGATATGTGATTCCATAGAAATAAAGTTTTTTCTCTTTTCTATGGCTGATACTCATCCTATAATTTTTTCTAATTAATTTAAAGTCACTCAATATGTTTAGGTAGTATAATAAAGTTTGTTTGTTTGTCTTTCCAAACGAAATCGTGGACGGAAAGCTAGTCAAGAAATAACTACAAACTAAGACCTAAATTACGTGAAAATTAAATATAAAAATTATATCAAACATAACAGGAGGAGGTTCCTCCTGTTTCTGAAGTTGATTAAAATTTAGTTTTGTAGGTAAGTAGTATGTAGACTCATTCATACAGAAGTCAAAAAAATTTACTTTCTAGTCAAAGTTTTGACCAAACGAAAATATTTTCAAAGACTGAACAATAATTTAGCTAGTCATAAATTAACTTAATTGGATAACCTATTAAGAGGTAGGTACCTTAATACTTACCGATATGTATTATCTACAATATACTTACACAAATCATCTATTTGTACTATTGCTGAGTAAATAACACAAATTGGTTCTATCTTGTATATGTTTATCTACACTCTACACTTGGCTCTGTCGTGACAGGTCACGTTAAACTACCTTGCACATGTAGGTAGATATGCAAACAATGCAAAACTGCATCAAAGTCATTAAAACCATGAGCAAGAAGCCTTGATGCTGGGCTGACTAAGTTTTAAGAATACATAAAAGTGTGTTATTTACACCATTTTTGGTATCAGTCCAACCGCGAGATGTAAGCAAGCGCTTACGTGTCTCCGAGGCGAAGGTCTGTGGGCGACGGGGGCGGCACGGCGGCGCGGTGGCGGCGGCAAGGTGCCGCCGGCGAGCCGAGCCGACCTACCAGTGCGCACGCTCAGAATCCGCGAGACAGTCGCGACCGGCGCGCGCGCATGCGACTCGAAACGAACGACTCTCGCGATCGTATACATGGCATATTGTTTGACCACTTTATAATGTGATAACTAAGATTTGCATTTAAGATATTTAATCGTAATTTAAGAATCTCCTATAAAACGTAAGATTTAGTTTGTAACTTATTTATTGTGGGACCAAGATGACAATAAAAAATAAAAAGACTAAACAGACCAAGGGGTCCGAGGTTACGTCTTCGACTAGTGCTTCGACAAGTGTGCAGAAGAGCAGCACGTCCACTACCACTTCGAGCAATACCCTGCAGAAAGTGAGCTCCGGGAAAAAAGTACGCTACATCGAGGTAAAGGTCGAAGAGGATGACCCGCTCATGATAACTGACATTACCGACCACGCATCGGTGAGCGGCTGCTCCACCATATCCGAGCATTACAACAGCCACCCGCACTACATCATCACCGAAGCTCCCTCGATAAGCGACCTATCACAAACGAGATCCCTTGAGCATCATCACGTCAGTGACATGGCTCAATCGACTACTGGAGAGTTCATCTCCTCATCCGTTCTTCAGGAGTCTTCCAGCTCACACCAGCAAAGCTCGAAGAGTGAGTCGCAACACACTTCTTCAACATCGATTCAGCGTTCTGGATCTAGCCATCAAACATTCGACAAAACTATGGATTCCGCTGTAGAAAATCAGACTCTTGATACCGCTTTTATTGACAATTCCGGATCAAACACCGCTTTTCTATCAAGATCTCAAGTTGCTAATGCTTCAAACTCTTTTCTGCAATCTGAACGGCAGGATTTTATCAATAAACAGTCGACTCAACAGTCTTCCTCAAAAAATGAAAAGATAAATAAAGCATCAACATTAACAGATAAAATTACTAACCAACGCGAGAATTTAACTTACAAAAATTTACCACAGCCTGCTAAAAGAGGTCAAACTGTTAAATCAGACACTTCAAATTTTTATGGTGGAGAAGGTAGCCTTGACAAAAATACTAAGACATTCACTAGCACCTCTCAAACAAGCGAAAGTAAGGGCAGCACCGTCATGAAGTCGTCATCAACATCGTATGTCGTTGAAATAGTAGACGGCAAAGAACGGATCATTGACAGCTCTACCAGAGAATGGGGTGATGCAAAAGAAAATGCAACGAAAGAATCTTATGCTAGTATTAGCGGAACAGACATGAAGCCGCAGTCTGCTTACAGTGTTCATAACTACGATCTTAAATCTAAATATGATACAGGCAAAGATGCTCAAAAACCTACAAGTCAAATGTCAATAAAGGAAGACTCTAAATTCATTAAAGATGGTAAAGAAATGACTTCTCATTCAAATTTAATTGAAGAAAAAGATAATTCAATACAGAAAAATTACAGTTCAACTCGAGAAAAATTGACATCAGCTGATTTGCATAAGCAAGATAATGTAAAACCTGGTAGTTCTCAAGATCGACAAACATACTCTAGTGACCAATCTACCATAGACCGACAACAGCAAACAAACATTTCCTCTGAGGAGCAAATTACTTCTAGTTCTCAAGATTACTCCAATACCACGTCAAGCTCTATGAACACTGTTAAAAGTACTGACAGAAAAATCACTGAATCAAGCGATCAGACCAGTCGCGATAGAAGGCGCGATGTAAACAAAACAGATTCGTCCAATTTCTATGGATATGATGCTACAATAGAAAATGAACTGAAGAAAGTGGGTAATATTTTAAATGTTGGTAATGCACAAAACTTGGACTTTTCCACTAAAATTATGAAAAGCAATACAAGCAGCGCTCAGCAAGCGTCTTCTTCATCTTATCGTGTTGAAATCGTCGATGGGAAGGAACGTATTGTTGATACTTCTCACAGAGAATGGGGTGATAGCAAAGATCATTCTACGCATGAAAAGAGCCACAGTATTAGTGGAACTGGCATAAAACCCCATCATGAATATACTCGACATGTATTGGATCAGGAATCTCATTATGATACTGGAAAAGATGGAGTACCGTCAAGTTCTCATTACGTTACAGAAGAATCAGTTTTGCAGAAAGATGGAAAAGAAGTAGCATCTATTAGTAATACCTATGGTGGCGATTTTACTAAAAAACGAACAATAAAAGATCATGTTGATGACAGGGAAGATGTGCTAAATCAGAGAATACAAAACATTTCTGATATTAGTACGAATTCATCTACATATCAGTCAACATCTTCAGATCAATCTCATATTAAGGACTCTACGAATAAATCGAAGACCACTGAATTTTTGAGTACTGAAAAGCATAATCTTGCTAATGAAACAGCAACAACTTTTACTTCAGAGACGAAGGACACAATGACTACTTATGATCGAAGCACAGGGACATGGAACGGGAAATTTATCTATGAAAAAGAAAGTGACAGACCCAAAAAACCAAATGAAAAGACTACGATTGGTAGACCTGAACAACCAAGGCATCATTTGAAACGGCAAGATACTCAGGATGACATCATTTTGTCTTCAAGAGATATCAAAGACTTTACTTCAATTAGTGATTTGCGTAAAATTATTGAATCTTCTCAATCGAAACAAAATGTTACTGTTAGTGACAAAAGCATTGTAATCAAGAGAACGATTGATGACCGAGTATTGAAAGATATTATTGACACCGTTAAAAAGTATCCTTTCAAGAGAATTGAAAAGGTATCATTTGGGACCAAAATTAATGAAGATGTTAAAGATTTATATGAAGGAATAGATACTGAACAAACTTCAGTTATAAACACAAGTGATGTAGAATTTATAAAGAAATCTTTTGAGGTGGAGAAGACAAAGAGTCAGGTCGAAGTAACTAGATATATTATTGAGAATGGAATAAAAACGAAGATTACCACATACGAAGATGCAAAAGAAGATGATAAAGTTAAGACAAATGTTTTTGTGGACAAGAGTGCAATGGACGTCAACAATCTGGTAAGTAATATATTTGGAAATTGGAAGACATTAACTTTTATCAAGTGGTTAGATTAACATTAGTTAGTGAGAACTAATGTAATTTTTCCTTATCATTATAGCGAGACGTCAGAACGTCAAAAGACGTAGTAGATCATGCTATTACGGAGACTCGTGAGGATACTTCCATCACCACCGTCTACGATGAGAGGATCACTGATGACAGAAAGACGGTACGCGATGACAAGACTATCATTGAGGAAACAGTCATCGTCGATGAAACCAGGCCCCGGCAAGGTGGGCCCAAGAAACCTGAGAAAACCACTCGGAAAGAGCAATGCATCTGCGAGATGTGCACTTGTGGGTGAGTAGCTTTGCTTATTTTATTGATGACACTGATAGTTATATTCGTTTCTATTACACAACATTAGGGAGGTAAAACATCTTTTTTTTGCGAATTGTTCTCATTCGTAACACATAGTTAAATAAGAAATATCTAGTTTGCGTCAAACAACCTTGTATTGGAAATAGTATTAACCCTCGTTGTAGAAACTGTAATTTACAATCTTGGACTGGCATCACGGCATTGCCGGCAACTAATGGGACTTATTGTGTGTTGGCCGCGGTTAACGCGGGTCAGCAAATTGATGAATATAAATAGGTAGCATATTTTCGTTCTAACGCTAATCGAAATTAATCATAATTGAGGCTTACATTTTTTTAGAATCGTGAAATCGTGTTGCAAAGTTAAAAGCAATAATAAAATTTGTCATCTCATCACGCTATTGGTACACATGCGTCATAATTTTCTGACAAAATTATTAAGTTTATTTTACATTTTCCACTATTTTAGTAATACTTATTATTAGAGCGTTGCATAATTGCATTTGTGTACCTGCAGCTCTAGCACGATAACGACAAACTCGCGCTCGGCTCACGCTGAAACTTCACTTTGATTGCACGAGGATCCCGCGCAAAGGCTTGCTGGCCCTATGGCGTTGTCAAAGTTGACATTTTGACATCGGACCGCGGTGTTGTCGCGGCGCTGCTTGTCACTACCGCACTCGGCCTGCTGATTTTCAAAGTTTACATACCTACAGCAGTATTTTTATATTTTAAACACAACAAGATAAGATTTTCAAGGTGTGACATTGTTATCTCGGTAACGTAACCTAATGTTTTGGATCATTCCGAACAAATGCTACTTGCACGGTTTGGTAGAGTTGAACCTATTTTTCTCTTGCGAAAAAACAGGATCCTTGCAATCTTTCCAATTGAAGTTTCTGAGAAGATTGATGTAGTTCATTAGCGCTTATTGGTTTCAATTCTGCTCGCGTCCTAACTATCGTGTAGTCTACCCAAAAGCGGCTGATAGGTACTTACGTAACTCTTCCTAACGACTTGTGTCTCGCTCGTGCCTTGGTAACCGCCATACTCGGCCTTCTTAACAGATATTATTGAATTTCGCCATAGACCAAAGCAGGTTTTTGCTGTTTTATGATAAGATACTATAATTTCGTATCTAGTCACAGTTGCCAAATTGTAGCTAATAAAGGTGTAAAGTAAGTTAATGATTAAATCCCGAAAAGTAAAAAAAAATGTTTAGGTTGAGAATATTAAGGCATTAGACCAAATAGAAAATACGTAATATAAGAAATTAAACTGAATAAGAAAAAAACTAAAAAGCGAGAAAAGTGAAAATGTACTATTATTATTAACGTGACAAAGTATGACGAAGCGAGGTTTGGATAAAACTATTTCTAATTTTCGCGATGTAGTACTGACCGTGGCCGTGGCATTTGAAGGTGATTTTACATTTTCATTCATATTCATTGTTTTTCTATGACAAAACTCTACACGACTTGATACGTCACATTGGCGCCGTGCCTAGTTGGCCAAATCGACGATCTATAAGTACGATTGGGATTGTTTTTATCTCGTTTTTTATTTGCTCTCCGTGATGTCACGAGTACGTGCCGATACGACGAATTCTTCAGGGTAAACTGAACAAGTGCGTTTCTCCACCGGGACCAGTTGTCAAATAATGATGTGTTCTATACTAAATTTTAAAGCATAAATTCAGCAATTCTGATATTCAGTCTTAGATTTACAGCATCAAAACTTTCGATGCTGTGACCTGAAAACAGTGGGAAGCTGGAGAAAATTTCGTCACCGGCGCCATCTGTATCTCAAAAACTGCTAGCAGTACGAAAAAGATTTATAGTCCAATTTTTCGAGCAAAATTTCAGCAATCAATACCTCAAAAACTGATTTCATACGTTTGACCGAACGAGAGATATTTTCCGCTAAGTACTGGTAAGCTGGGGAAACGTTTCCCCAGCTTACCAGTACTGGCCACTCTATATCTCGGAAACTACGATAGCTACCAGTGAATATTATGGCTCAAAATTTCACTCCTTGTCCTAAACTAGTGCTGTAAATATTTCATAGCCCTAGCTTCAGTACTTTTTAAGATAAAGGCAGTTTTTAATGGGAAGCTGGAGAAACGTTTCCCCAGCGGGCCAATACTGGAGATCGAAAAGTATTATGCCTAGCCATGTGATTTTAATATCAGATTATAGCTAGTAATTACAGCACTTGGCTGTAAAAAAATTAGGGTTCCAGGTCTTTTGGTTCATGCGCCAAGATGAAAAAACCTTTTTCCCGCCAAAAATAAATAACGGTCACTGAATGTGCCTGTTGGGCGACGTTGCCAGTTTGTGCGATGAGCAATGCGCGTTAGGTGACATGCCAAAATGAATCTTCTGAGCTTAGATTTAAAATACATTTTAAGTAGTTTGTTTACGTTATAGAAGTTAATGTAGTCTAAGAGTCGGGCATGTAAAATAGATTTTGAAATTTTATGAACTTACTTCTCAATATAAAGTAATAATGGTGTATGTTATGTGAAAGCAAGCAATAAGCGCTTATTAGAGCTAATATAGCTCATTTGTTTTTGTAGTTACCTACCTACTTCTTCTTTTCAATTCGATGACGTCATCGGTCCTTAAAATAATGTAAACAAACAGGCTGTCAAAATACAAACCAATTGTGGTCATGTAATTATAATAATTGTTGCGGTTTTCTGTCTCTCTCTATTTATGTGTGAACAATACAATATGTTTATCTATTTTGCCTTTATAAAGCCAAAGCCGGGTTTCGCGTTTCAAAACCCCTAGGTAACATTATTTGCTAACCGAATAGAGCCAATAGGGACGCCTCTATTCGGTTAACAAACAATTTTAGGCGTTTTCGTGTTCGCAAGCACTTAAGCCGGGTCCAATACGCCGTGTTTTCGTGTTAGCAAATATCTAGCCCACGCCCCAGGAATACTTTAGCAAGTACCTACTTATATTTCCATGATTGAGTAGTTTGAGCCGAAGTAGCGGGTATTATAACAGTTTACAATACCCGTAGTAGCGGGTATTATAAACTGTTGTTTCAACAAGCTGTCATCGGAGTGTGTTTTAGCCAAATTTAAAGGTGTTAAACAATATGGCATTCACGTCGTAGGTACGCGCTTTGATGAGAGCTTGATCTATTCTATATTCTCACGTAATTCAGACCAAATTCACATCAAAGCGGCCTTGTATAATGGCTGATTGTTAAACTAAATAAAAATATGATTTACCTACTTACATTTTGTTGTTTTATTTAATATTTTTTCAATTCACGAGATGAAATTAAAGTCTGAAGAATAAACTATAATTACCTACTACCTGTCTTTCTCATAAAAGTTAGGTTCTAAGGAACAAATAATGAATCGCGTCTCAATAATCCATACCTATTTACTAAACGTGTTTCAATTCTGGCAAACAATTATAAAAATTTTGCCCCTTAAAAATGTAATCAACTGAGAACAAACTAGATAAAGCCGAGTCCGCCGCGCCAATTTTCTAACAACCAAGTTTTAAAAACATGTTGGCAAAAACATGGCGCAGCGGACCCGACTTTATTGCGATTTTGCTAGCAAAAACTGTCAGGCCACGCCCCTATTCGGTTAGCAAACAACATTAAGCCGGGTCTGCTGCGCCGTTTTTTTCGCGTTTGCAAACACCAAAACGCCCCTATTCGGTT
>CATLJT010000192.1:0-23977 GCA_949987775.1 Aproaerema taeniolella
AAACAAAATTTGCCTTTGTAAAGGCAATCAGCTGATCGCTTAAGTTGTATGAAGAGGCGAATTTTTTTTTATATTTCTACTTTATGTTCCTCGGGGAAAAGTTGTTCAGTTTAGTGGGTTGATTCATTTTCGTGATTTTCGTTGATTCATCCTTCATTTTCGCTTACTTATAATAATAATAATAATAAAATCATTTATTTTCAGGCAACTATAGGCCCATATATAAATTACAAACTAATATACATATAAAATATAATTTAACAAAATTAAACCTTTATTAACCTTATTTAAAGTCGCCCTACGCATAAACTACACTTAAAATCCAGAGCTTCACAAATGCTAAGTAAGATACAGTATAAACCAAAAATTGTTACCATTAGATCAAAATTATGAATTGCAAAAAATAACTAATGCTCACCATTTGGTATAGATTCATCATTGACTTGCTCTACAACGCAATGCCAGGCATCTTCTTTCGCGTGCGTTACATGATTAAGAGGATGTAATGGATTCCACAGGCACTGCTGAGCACGTACAGCTGCTATAAACGTTTCCATAATTTCACTTTGTCCAGATTTTGTACTTCTTTGTTGCTAATGATAATAATACAAATAGTAAAAGGACGAGTTTTACTATGGTCGCGGGCGGCGGCGGCCTCGCTCGAACTCGCTTTCCTAGCGCGTCGCTCCCCACATCGCGACCGCTCCGCCGCGCCGGTCAAGAGAAAACCGGTTTTATTCCTGTTATAAGTAACGAATGTTATTCTTAACTTTGTATGTGTGGGTTGGTAGCGTAATGAGAAACACAGTGATTTAAATTCTCTTTAACTCTGAGTTGTAGATTTTTTTTTAAAAGAACCCGAGATGTCACTAAGCAAGCAACCACTAACGTTTTGGAGACGTCACCAACAAATTGTCTCTATCTCCCGAATCCCATTTTAACGTAGCCGAGTAACAATGGCAATCTGTACTCTATGAATGGTTAAATTTTTTGTTAAGTTATCTGACCACTTTATGGCCATTGTCCAGGGACTCGTTCTCCCAACCTGAGTTTTTTGCTTCACAACCTACCAACCTGCTTATCGAAAACCAACGGTAGGCATTTTGAGAGAACTAAAATTTTGTAACCCGAATAATACGTCTCATCCGTTACAGCGGCGGTGTACAGACAGAAGCATATGGGGTATCAGTACACTGTTATAAGTTAGTTTACTGCACAATATACTATCACTAGTATACATTAAACAACTCTTTAATATAGATTATGAAAATAAATCAGCACGGCAACCACTTACGCCGAGTTCCTGCCAAAGACCAACTTAAAATTTCTATTTATTTTCTAGAAAAAAGTTACGTTTGTCCATTAAGTAATGACACTTTGGTGCGTGAGAAGCGCCACAGAAATGACTATTTGGTAGAAAGACCGAACAAATCAACTATGCATACTCGTCGCAATAAGCACCATATCAGTGAAAGTAGACCACACAATCGTCATACTTCAACTGAAGCAACTGAAGAAGATGACTCAAATGAAGATAATATAGAAGAAAATTATTCCGAGGAGACCGAACGTAAAACATACAAATCTCTTCGGCCGGAAAGGAATTACATGTTGTATGAAATCGGAATGCCATCACTTTGGTTTGGAGTCGATGTTCAGATGTACGAGAAAATGTATACTTCGGAAGGGAACACCCTGTGGAACGATTTGACAAGAGGACATGAAGCTAAGTAGGTATATCGAGACTCTCAATGCCATCTTTTTCATACTTTTGAATTTATACTAGTGCTCTGTCCTGTGCAGCTTAACCATGATGCACTCCAGGATATGACGTTCAAGTAATTGCTATTGACCGATCTAATCCGTAGTGTACGATTTGACTGTTGGCAGGGTCACGGGAGCCAGTTGTACCTATACCGGATTGGATAGATAGATATAAACACTACATTGCAAATTTCATAAAAGAAAATCACATAAAAGTGTGCAAGAGATCAATCTCCCGGATGAGCAAGTGCAAGTTTCCTCACAATGTTTTCCTTCGCTGTGTGAGCATTGGTTATTGTGCAATAAATGTATCATGTCGAACTGGGAACCTACCTCTCCATTACGCCACCCATCAGTCCACTAAACTGAACAACTTCAGCAAAAAGCAAAGGTCGAAATATGAAAAAAAATCTCTCAATACAATGAACTGGTTCTGTTTCGGGAAATTTGTTCAGTTTAATTGGGAAACGTCATCCCTTATTTCGCCAACTAATTTAATGTCACCCGGTATATAGGTTCTGAGTCCTTGGTGTGAGTAAAAATTTACACCCAATAATAACGCCGTTAACATTTCATATAATGTCTTTGTATTATTCTACAGGGTAAGTTCACTAGATCCCGAATGGAAGAGTCCTGACTTGAACGTGAGATACCGGCCCGCGGATTGGATTGCCCGTGAGGAATTTACGCTACCTTCGACAAAACTTTGCCTCCTCGAACCATTGAAGAATAATAATAACAGCTCTTATGAAAAGGAATCTGAAAATGGTTAGAAAGAAATTGTTTCTGTGTATTTTTTTTTTTCATTTCTACTCATTAGGTAATGTTGTACTTAATTGGCATTAGGTTGACAACCTATCACCACTATTAACAATTTAGAATAAATATATTTTTTGACTGTGAAAGACAGTAAGTACATGCTCTGGCTACTCTGGTTAGGGAACCATAGAAAATAAATTCACAGTAGGAAATATAACCGTGTGTGTAATATTGTCAATGTAAAAACTCTATGTATTATTAATAAGTTTACCTATAAATGCGAGCTTTAACTGTTACTTATATGTAGTACTCATATAGCTCATTATTGAACCTTTATTGGGGATTTAGCAAATAATCGAGTCTACAACATCAAAAAGTAATCTTTAACTTCCTATCATTTTCATGTCGATTTTTAAACGACATGAACTAGGTACATATTCAATACTGTGTAAAAAATTGTTCTTTCATTTTGAATAGATGTTAGTGACTTCATAGTAGTACCTCTAAAAGATGTCATCGGACTGACGGAAGGATTTAGTTTAGACCGCAACGACTCTAAGGTCAGAAGTAAACTTGGTGAACGCCATGAGATTAATGAGGTAAATACACTGCTTGCTAACACCGAAGTACCTTTTGGAAATATTTTCGAGTAGCTTACTAAAATTACAACGTATACAAAAATACCTATGTAGTTTAATGTTCACTGCATCAACATGGCACCTATTAGAACTAAGTTACTTATAAAAAAGGCATTTTGCTGAGTTCCGGATTACTTAAAGATTGCAAATCATTTTGATCATAATTTTTGCCGTGTGGTGATCGGTTGAGAATAATCCCATCTCTTTCCGTGGGTGTCGTAAGAGGCGACTAAGGAAACAAATGAGACCTGCCTCCTAGTAATCCATCCCAGGCAACGACACTTAATTTTTTTCTGAATCTGAGGTGTCGTCATATGGTCTCATGCGGTGTGGTAGGCTCTGTAAAGGGCCGTCTGGTTCGCGACCACCCTCCTACCGAAGTACGACGCCAAACAGCTTGCTGTGTTCCGTCGGTGCGTAGGAGTACCAGTGCCTTTATAGGCATTTTCTGGATTAACTCGCTCCATCGTCGACCTCATCTTTGACCTTTATGGTCAATATTGAGGTCAAGAGTTAACCCATGTTATAGTAAAATAAAAGTCTTCGAAACATAATGTCGCTCTAGAAATGAATTTATATAAGTACCTAATTGAGTTACATGGGGTGATTTTTAATTAGTTAAGAGGGGTTGATTAGGGGAACAACTTTCCCCGAGGACCCCATACGAAATTCTCAACCAGAAAAAATTGGCTCCCCACAAAGGGTATTCAGCTGATCGCAGAATTTATATAGAGAGGCGAAACATTTTGTTCGTATTATGATCCTTGGGGAAAGTTGTTCAGTTTCGTGGGCTGATTCATACCCTTAATTTATTTTTTAAGATAAGATATTTTTTTTCATAAAAACTTAAGCCTAAATACAAAAATGAATAACAACTTTCGCTAGCTAATTAAAAGTCTCCCAGTATAAAATAATTTCCATTTACTGGAGCCGCTTCCTCATCGAGTGGAGGTCCGCTTGTTTCGCGCCCTCTTCGCAAACAAACGGTTTAAGTTGAGCATCGCTACGTTTGGGGACAGTCAGTTCCTCACTCTGCCGCACCATCGCCCGCACCGCGCGCAGATCGACCTCGAACTTAGAGGAGATGATAACGAGCTAGTTCGTGTTGGGTAAGCTTTATATTATGCAACATATTCTAAATACCAATCTACCTAACACTATCCACTTACACTAACACTGTTACAAAAATAAGTTATCTCCGAAGTATTCTTTCGATAAAAAAAATTAAGGATGCAAAGTGAACATTTAGAAGATTAGCGGAAAAGATGCAGGTTGTACATAATTATCCGTGGGAACGAAGTCGTATACGGAAAGCTAAGTCTTTAAGGCGACTACAGCACCCGATCTTCTTCTTAGCGAGTCGATGGCAAGTAACTATAAAGTTGTGGCCTAGAACGTAGCCACTTGAACGGCGGATTGAGTAGCGTCCATTAGGTCTTGTTGCGTGCAGGTGGTAGGGCACGCACTGCATGTTGCTAGGTGGGCCATGGTTTGCACCTCCCCGCACACACAACCCAGGTCTGTGTTTTTGGAAAATCCCCACCGGGCCATGCCGTCTTTGCTACTGTGTCCGAAGTCTATTTAAAGATTTCGAGACCGGCCAAGAGAACTTGTGTCCAGGCGGGAGACTTTCGGTAAGTGGAGCAAAAGGACTTGGGAGGGAAACTCGTTCACGCCAAAGGCGACGCCTAGCCTCTGGCGGCTCGGTGGTAAGTGGTTTGACACACTTTATAAAGCTTTTTCGGCTCTAACCTTTGAGGCACCAGCTTATGGCCATTCAGTGGTTGTCGCACGTCACTGTCCACTTTTAGCCTTTCGAGGGAGCCAGCAACAGCTCCACGGACATCCGGGGGCGCTATACCAACCAGTGGGAACAGCAAGTTAACCGGTGTCGGCTTCAAACAGCCCGTGATAATCCGGCAAGTTTAATTTAAGGCTGTGTCCACTAGCTTCGCATGACTGGAGTGGTCCCATACCGGGCATGCAAATTCTCCAGCCGAGAATGCGAGACTTAAGAGAGTTGTCCGTAGGACTGGTGGTGTAGCTCCCCACTTAGTAGAGGTGAGGCGCCGCACGAGGTTATTTCGGGTGTGCACCTTTCTTTTCACACACTCACAGTTCTTCCGGTATGTGAGCTTTCTATCCAGTACCACACCGAGGTATTTAGGGTGGTTGCTGTGGGCAATAGGAACTCCACACCACGAGATATTATGTATTCCCCCCGCGCTTTCGGCACGCGCACTTCTGCTCCGTATTTTTAATAGTTTTTTAATAATTAAAGTAGGTAAATACAAATAATTTATTTAAAATTTAGTGTTTTTATGATTACTGTGTACAGTGAAATAGTTAAAGTTGTGAATAAACAATTCAAAGTGCAAAAAACACAAAAAACAGTGATCAATAAAACTAACAATTATTTTCATACGAACAGTGACTGATTCGTACTAAATGTGTTTTTCAGTTTCTTTTCAAAAGTCCTCATCAAACTCTCAGTTCGTCTATGTGAAATGTAAAGGTTTTTTGTAACCTTATTATTATTTTTTTCGGTTATGTAATAATGTTAAAATCCGTTTCTGACGCAACGACTTTTTAATGCCCATTTTAACAACGCCATCTGTGAAAGTACGTGTGGACTTTAATCGTACATGAAAGCTTGCTGACTGGGTTTTTTCTGCTTACGCCCTCTATATGTAATTACCTGAACTATTGTAACAATTTTTCAAGAATATCCTAGTTTCGGACAGCGTCCACGAGAGGGAGCCTATCTACAAATCAACTTTTGCTTTCGCTTTAATAATAATGGATATCACATCACCGAAACCCATAATAAATTGCTTTGAATGTAAGAAAATAATTCAAACAAGAGAACATTTAAAATGCACTGCTTGTGATAGGAGCTATGACGTTGCATGCTTAAAAAATTTAAGTGTGAAATTTTTCCGCCTCATGACTAACAAAACTAAAAACATATGGAAATGTCATCTTTGCCGTCGCTATGAAAATGCACGACCAAGTAATGCCATGAACTCGCCTGTACTAACTTACAATAGCACGGCTAGACGTTCCACAGCTTCAAAAACGTCTAAGACGAAGAGTCATCATAACACTCTCAACGAACTTATAGATACTTCAAGTTCATGTGACTCGTTTAATATCACCGTTTTACCTCTTGTTGATGCAGAAAAAATATCACCTCAGGAGCCTACATCACAGATTCAAAAATCTTTACTAGATACAGGCATACCTCAGTCGTATTCTACAAATAATACTGGACAGGATCTAAACGTGATGAACGAAATAAGACTATTAAGAGAACAACTTACCCTGATGAATAACAACTTTATAACCGCTTTGGACTCCATACAACGTTGCCATGAAAAGATAGACGAATGCTCTAATAAGTTGTCTGATATAGACGAAAGGCTTCTTGATCTGGAGACAAAAAATAATTGTGATATTTCTTCAAGCCCTCACACAGATGATAATGATGTCGATGTCACGAGAAAACCAAAGCGAAAGCGTAACAGACGCAAATCCCCAGCTGCCTCTGCCTCTCAACATACCAACCATGTCACCGAGAGTAATGTCAATTTAACGTCGGCTGCGAATAATATTGTAGAAGTTCCCCGTAATCCTCGTAAGCCGCCTACTCCTGCTGTGTTTAGTGTTTCTACTGCGATTGAACGAGAGCCTGATGATTCTAACCCTAATGACTGGCAAACAGTACAACGCAAAAAATCGCATCGTCAATATCTCTCACATCGTGGTATGGCTGGACCGGATGTCACCACTCTTCGTGCTGTGGAACCTCAAAAATTTATTCATCTTTGGAACATGCAATCTGGAGCAGAAGAAATAAAAACTTATCTAAAATCCTTATGTAAGTCAGGGCTCGTCACAGTGGAGGAATTGAAAGCGAGGGGTAACTATAAATCCTTTAAAATTGGAGTTCCTGAAGCGCAGTACGAAGAACTTATCTCACCTTTTGCTTGGCCTATCAATGCTAGAATCAAAGAATGGACGCCCTTTCGTGTCCCCCGACACCACAAAAACTGATCCACATACTTCAAAAAATGACTCGGATTCAACTCTCACGTTATTTTACCAAAATGTGAGAGGACTCAAGACAAAATTAAATTACTGGAGAATGAGTCTCATGTTATTAGATACTGACCTTGTTGCTATCACCGAGTCAAATCTAGATAAATCTGTCTTAGATTCTGAGTTAGTTTGTAATAATAATTGGAACGTATTACGTCGTGATAGAGGAAGAGCGGGAGGAGGTGTGCTGCTGGCTGCACGTTTTCCTATTACAGTATGTCGACATACGGAATTTGAAACAGATCTTGGAGAAGACCTTTGGTGTTCTTTTAGTCGTGAAAATATCAAGTTTTATATGTGTATTGTTTATATACCACCTAAGTCAGGAGATGATGTGTACATGCGTTGGTTTTTTACTGTAGAGTCCATGATTTTAGATTTGAAAGATAATCATGTAATAATTGTTGGTGATTTAAATTTGAACAGTGCTTCAGATACTATTAGTGCTTATTATGGTTATTTTCTCAATGTTTGTGATTTAATTGAAGCTAATAACATTTTAAATTTACATGGTGGGAAATTAGATGTAGTGCTAGTTTCAGAGGCCTTGGCTAGGACTCAAGTTACCAAAGATCCAAGTGATGGTTTGGTTCCACACGCAGATGCATACCATCCACCCTTATATGTTCTAATTCCATTCAGAAGCCCCTCTTATCGTTCTAAAACTGATTGGCTACCCCCTGGTAATGTGGACAATCGGGGAGACTGGAATTTCGCTAAGGGTAATTTTGAGCTAATGTACAGACTTTTTGAGACCGCATCCTGGGACACAGTTTTAAATTCGCGTGATGTCAATATCGCAGTCGATTCGTTTTATAAAACAATTTATAGTATCTTTGACTTGTGTGTTCCCAAAAAGGTTCGTCCTCTTCGAAAATCTAGAAGATACCCAGTTTGGTTCTCATCTGAAATAATCCACAAGCTTAAACTTAAAGCGTCCTTACACCGTCAATGGAAAATTTCGAGCGATCAGACTATTTACAAAGCTTTTGGTCAGGAACGAGCAGAAACGAAAATTCTGATTGCTCAAGCTTATCGCGAATATTTACACAAGGTACAAGTTAGTATTAGAAATAACAATCCAACCGTTTTTTGGCAACATATCAATAACTTAAAATCAATTGGAGGTTTCGAGCCACGCATTTCCTATAATGGCAAAGTGGTTGAAGGTTGTGAAGCTGCTGATGCTTTTGCTGACTTCTTTGCGAGTGTTTTTCTTTCAAACACTTTCAAACACTTTTTTTTTATGATCAATGATATGGAAGAGGTTTTCAAGTCATCGAAGTGCCTTTTATATGCTGATGATTTAAAACTGGTTCGTGTGGTGGAGCGTTTGGAGGATTGCAGAGAATTACAAAAGGATGTTGATGCGGTATACCGGTGGAGTATCAGAAACAAGCTTCTCTTCAATCCTTCTAAGTGCTCCGTCATGTCGTTCACTCGATCTCTTCGGCCTATACATGTGAGTTATAAACTCGGAGACTTCGTAATTTCCCGTGTTACCTCAGTAAGAGACCTTGGCGTTATTTTTGACCCAAAACTTACATTTAATGACCATATCGGAAAGCTTGCTGCAGAGTGCTTTCGTATATTGGGTTTTGTGATTCGGAATGCACGAGAATTCCATGATACACAAGCTATAAAATTGCTCTTCACCTCGCTAATTCGAAGTAAACTCGAGACAGCTTCCATTGTCTGGGGCCCACATGAGAAATTTTATATACTCTTACTTGAAAAAGTCCAAAAGGCTTTTCTTCGCTTTTTATATAAAAAGACGTACGGGTACTACCCCTTCTTATATCCTACATTGTTTTTGTTGGGTACTTTAGGTTTTAACTCTTTACAAATGAGACGAAACTCACAAATTCTAGCAACTGTCTGTCGGTTAATGCGTGGCGAGTCAGAGAGCATTGAGCTTGTATCAGAGACATGTTGCCTCTTTGTTCCGGATAAATATCTGCGTGGTCGAAAGCACAGTTTGCTGCCGGCACCTACCGCCCGCACGGTGGCGAGACGTCAGTCACCCCTGTTACGCGGACTTGAACTCCTACGTGGCCTATTGAATACATCACCAGACATGGATCTATTTGCATGTAAATGGGCAACAATCTTGGGTGAGATTCACAAACATTGTGAGGATATTTAATTTAAGTTTATATTTCTTGTTTCCTGTTTAGTTATTAGGTTAGCCTGTAAGACTAAGCATTGTACCTACATAAATAAATAAATAAATAAATAAATAAATATTCAGCTTACGACCCGCTTGTGCGTTACGAAGGTGAAATGCACAAGACTCAGTTTTAGATGGATTTGGCTTAAGGGAGTTTTCCGTGTAGTAGCAGCTCAATTTGTTGAGCACTACTGTTAGGTTAGACTCAACCTCTTCGAAACTAGTCGCTTGGGAAGTGAGAGCTAAATCATCGGCATACATGAAGCGGGAGGTGCTAGGGCTGGACGGTTGGTCGTTGGTGTAGATGTTAAAAAGCAGGGGAGCCAGGACACTACCTTGAGGTAGGCCATTCATCTGTGTTCTCCAACGACTTTTATCTGAAAGAAGCACCCGATAAAGGCAGCACACATAGGAATAGTGCCATCTCCGTCTTTCAACAGGCCTGGGCCGGCAGTGCAAACAGTGTCGATACACGAAGTTTACGGACTATGAAAGCGTGCGTGCGTAAAAATATGTTCGAAAGTTAGAAAAATGAGATTTATGGAAAGGTAACAGCTTAAATCGAAAAATGCGTTAACTACTTATCGAGAGTGTTCAATGACGAACATTTTGATAGCAAATTCAAGTTCCTGTGTGCATTTTACTATCGTTTTTACAGCTTAAAAGATACACAATATTGGGTATTTAGAGGTGACTTTGTGAGCTTTTTCTATCGAACTAAAAGTGCTGAATCATATTTTCAGCAAACTGCTTATCTAGTTTATGTCCTGAATATTACCGTAGTATTTTTTTCTTCGATTTAATTCAGTGCGTCATGCTTATCTACGCATCATAAAATCGTGATTTAGGTGCTGTAGTCGCCTTAAGTCTTAATCTTAACTGCTCGTGACTGATTACTGATATCATCGCATGACCAAAATAATGGTTAAATAATGATAATTGTGCTTCTACTCTATAATAATGATACTTAATTATAATAATTAAATTATTATAATGATCTAATAATGATATTATAATAATGATAATTGTGGTTAAATAATGATAATTGTGATATTAATAAATGTCTTAGAATATACAGGTGACCCAACGGGCGACGTCCAAAAGAAAAAATTGGATACCCCGTACCAGGGCAGGGGGCATTCAGATCACCCGCTTGTATGTTCCGCAATTTTTTGTAGTTTAGAAGTTATTATTACACATTTCAGTAATGACTTTTTTTCGAATTTTTTTCACCCAGCATCGATTTTTTTTTCTTTATGTTTAAGATTATTTTAAAAAATCTGAATGCCCCCTGGCACTAGGCATCCAAATTTTTCTATTGGACGTCGCCCGCAGGGCTACCCTGGGCCATTTCGATAGTGAAACTGGATATTTTCCCACGAGAACATCGTAATTTTACTTGAGATTAGTTAGTTAGGTATCTGAAAATGATGAAATTGCATAGAGAGATACCTAGACAATTACTTTTTTTCACTTTACACATGCAAAGTGGCATCACGTGAAACTTTTGAGTAGGCTGCTAAGAATGTCTTTTTTTGTTTGCAGTACATCTGGAAGATTATCAACTGTAGTATCTGACAGCTCTCGCAAAGCACGAACAATATTAACTTTGCAAGCGACAAACACTGGACTGGCGTCTGCGCGCTTCACGTGAGAGCTCAACAATTAGTTTTTTTAACCGACTTCAAAAAAAGGAGGTTCTCAGTTTGACCTGTATGTACGTATGTTTGTCCGCGATTATCTCGTGTTTGGCTGAACCGATTTTGATGCGGTTTTCAGAAAAGTATTTGTTTCATTTAGGAAAAGGTTTTGGTATTTTAACCGACTTCAAAAAAAGGAGGTTCTCAGTTCGTATGTAAAATAAATATTGAAAATAATGATCTGCTCAAACGTGTACAAAACTAACACTTTGTTTTATTAACAGACTTCAAAAAAGGAAATGGTTATAATTTACACTAAAAATGGAAAAATAAATAGGTAAACTTTAAATATAAATTGAACCAACTTCAAAAAAGCGTTTGATAGGCCGCCTTTGGACCGACTTCAAACAGCTCAGTAGGTACTACATAGCACATCAAATCATGTTGTCTTTACTTTTCGCTTTTTTGAAGTCGGTTCATTTTTTTTTAAGTTTATTTTTGTATCTTGTCTTGTGATTTTCGTATTTTTTTTTTGCAAACTGAACCAGTTTGTGTTCAGACAAGTTTTAAAGTTTGCGTCATATTAAATCTGTCCGGTTACTTTCGTTCGTAGGTACTTCCGAAAAATACTTAGTAGGTAGGTAGTTTTGCCACATCAGCAGACACTCAACGAGCAATACTTTTTTTATAACAATCGGGTTTGCTCTTAACTACAATCCAGTTTGTGATCGGGGAAGTATGACTGTAGTATGCTCACTGTAAGTTTGAAGAGTTCCTGGATATATTACCTCAGAAATACAATAGTCTGTATTTGGTACCACGAATTCCATTACCACGGAAGCTTCTTTGGTAATTTGGCAGATTATTTTGACATGACAATAAATAAAATAAATAAATAAACGCTTCACACTCAAAGGTCCACATTAACGAGAACACACGGCATTGACACATTGATGGCATTGACATCGTCGAGTACATACAGCAGAAGACAAAAGTTCCCTTAGGTCTCCAGAGAGTGAAACCGTTGAAATCGCATCACCATGCTAGTTCAAAGCATTTGTGGTGTGGTTCCCGGTTCATGCTGGAGACAGTCATGAAGGAGAGCTTTTGGCCGGAGGGCGTGGTGTTCCGCCGTTTCCGAGGGAGCTTCCCCGTTGCAGACACCCCCGGAAAAACACCCGGAAAATAGTATTAGCTAGTTTTATTTTATTTTGTCTCATTATAATTCATATGTATGTTAGTCTGTAAGGTATTTATCTATGGGCCTTAGATGCATGATAATAAATGATTTTATTTATTTATTTTATTTTATTAAGGCCCCTGGGCGCTGAAAACGCGCGTTTTCAGCGCCGATTTTCGCGTTTTCATAGATTTCTAAACGCACGTGTAAAGCGTGTTCGAAACTCGTTTGTATCGCTGTATCTGCGCGTATAAGCGCTGTTAACGCGCGTTTCATGATCACTCCGTGCTGTATGTCCGTGTACTAAAGTTACAAGGTTGCGTTCCAATCGCGTTTGAAGCGCGTATACGCGCGTGAAACGCGCGTCGTCGTCGGCGCGTTTAAAATACGCCGTATGCTAGGGGTCTAAGGTTTTCCCTTGTGTCGTGGGTTCTTGTGTAACGTGTAACATGTTCAGAGTGCGGGCTCGCGACTGCGGACCTGAGCTGACGACGCTGATGTCTGAGAGAGGCACCGAGGAGCTGTCGACAGGGCCCGTGGTCCTGCCGCCGCATCACACGCGCCGGCTGCAGATTAACCTACCCGTCGAGATACCAGTCGATTCCACGCATTGTAACGGTGAGCAGTACGCAAAAAGTTAACCTTTTTTTACATTCTTTCTGGGGTCATTGTAAAATAATCCCGGAAGAAGATAGTACCCTACCGGAGATTGCCGAATGATTATTACTTTTTAGTTTTAGCTATCTGTGGAGCAGCCTTTTGCGCTGTTAAATTTATCTCCAATATAATTTTTTTTACTATTTCGAAGGCCGAAGGGATCGTATATGGGCCGTTGAACAAGATTTTTTTTCTGTGAATTTTTATACCGTGTAGGGTAGTAGGTGTAAAATAATAGGACTGATCTGACTGTCAACAATATTGATGCCTTTTTTAAGTTTTCATTTTAAACACTAACTGTCTACATATTTATTACTTATATTACAATCGGCTACTCTACTCTTTAAACAGTTCATATGACAAGATAGGTGCGATAGTACTACCCACATGCACTTGTATCGTCTCGGGCCTCTACTAAGCCAACAGGCTTCGGCCCCACGCATGCCTTCAAAAGGTCCGGGACGTAATTGCCCGTAATTCAAGGAACATAGCCAAATTTTTTTTATACCAGCCTATACATATACGTCCCCACCGAGGGGCTCGGGCCTCCCTTCGTAACACGAAGGGGTTTTAGGCTACCACGCTGGCCCAATGCGGGTTGGTGGACCAACATAATCCTTACTAATATTATAAATGCGAAAGTAACTGTCTGTCCGTCTTTCACGAACAAACTACTAAATTTTGATGAAATTTGGTACAGAGATAGATTAGAGCCTGGGAAAGGACATACTCCTATCTAGGCTACATTTTATCCCACAGTTGGGCACGATATAACCTGTAGTCCACGCGGGTGGAGCCGCGGGCGGAAAGCTAGTAATGATATAAAGTAGGTAGTTGTATTACCTACTGCTGAAAAATTGGACAAAAACATCAAATGCCTAACTATTTATTTAGACCTAGCAAAGGCGTTCGACACTGTCTCTTTCCCTTTACTAATTAAAAAGCTTGAACATCTAGGAATTAGAGGAACTCAACTGAATTTATTTAAAAGCTATATCTTAAATCGTAGTCAAAGTGTGAAAATTGGTGAAACTATTAGTGAGGAACGGGTTGTTACATTTGGGATACCACAGGGCAGTATCCTTGGACCGACACTGTTTTTGTGCTATATTAATGACATTTACCAACAAGAGCTTAAAAATTGCCATATCATCTCGTATGCAGACGACACATCACTTACATTCTACGATTTAACTTGGGACAGCGTCTTTAATCTTGCACAAGAGGGCTTTAACAAAATAAACCATTGGTTAGCTGTAAATTCTCTTACTTTAAACGCTACAAAAACCAAGTATGTTATGTATTCTATGCGTAACATCCCTTCTTTTAACTCATTGTATCATACTATAACTGCCCATACTTGTCCTTATCAGAACTCTTCGGATATGCTTTGCTACTGTCCAAAAATTGAAAAAACTGACACTATCATGTATCTTGGCGTAATTATCGACAAAAATTTATCTTTTAGACCACATCTTCTTAATTTATCCAAAAGAGTTAGAAAGTTATCGTTTGTTTTCAAAAAATTGAGATATGTAGTTGATCAAAACCTTATGAAAACGATTTACTTAGCGTTGTGTCAGTCAGTGATATCCTATTGCATATTGTCTTGGGGAGGTTCACCTAAATCAAATTTATTGGTGGTGGAACGAGCACAGAGACTGGTTTTGAAGATATCGCTTTGTAAACCACGATTATTCCCTACTGAAGAATTGTATAAACAATGTGATGTACTGACTGTGAGACAGCTATTTGTTACCTCGATAATAGTAACGCAACACAAACTGTTGGAGTACAATAAGGATCATATATCATCTGGCAGTAGACGACAACACTCTGTCTGTGAGACCGTTAGAACTAGAACAACTTTTGCTCAAAATTTCTTTTACGTTCTTGGTAAGCGACTATATAACGACTGCAACAAGAAGTTGAACATATACCATATGTCGTCTTACGAATGCCGAACAGTAATAATCAAATGGCTGAAATATCTGAACTATTGCGAAACGGAAAAAATACTTACGATAATATGTTAATCAAACAAAACACAAAAATGAGTATACACAATACCCAAAAACACACACACACACACACACACACAAATAAACACACACAAATATACACACACAAATAATTAAGTTGTATTCTGTACTTCTTTCAGTTCGAGAGAGGGGGCCAGGAAACCATAGCACAGGGAATCCTAGTTTGGAATCCTGTCTCCCGCTTTCATAAAATAGTAATGCATAGTAAGAACTATATAAATTGTAAAATTATGTATTTGGGAGAAATAAAGTATTTTTATTATTATTATTATTATTATTATACAGTGGCCCTCGTGAACGACAATAACGAAGCGGTCGCGGTGCGAGAGGTCGCCATCAAGAGAGGCGATCGCTGCTTCTGTGTGTGGCACTGCGAGTGTGTATGCTTGAGTAAGTTCAATATCTGTTTATATTCTTCTTCCTAGCGTTTAGTCCCGTTTCTCATTCGGGGTTCGCTTGACCATGATCCAAGATTTGGAAGGTCAAGTCATTACAGTGGAGCGAATGCTATCAGACCTACGTGACCGGAATCACGTGGCTTTGATAATGGAATGTTTGTATACATTCTCTTTTACTTCACCACCACTCATGGTCCTACCAACTTCGCGGTCTCATACGCATCGGATCGAATCTTTGGGGATGGGTGCGGTATTTGCTTGAACTTTTTGAAGGGAGCGTTTAATAGAAAAAGAAAATCATTTACTTCGTACTTTAACAATAACACATTTACATTTAAATCTTACAACTAATTTATACGATAGTATCAAAAAGGCTTCCACTCATAATTTATCGTGACGTTGAAGTGATTTTTCACTAATATTTGAAAGGCGGCGCGCGGTCACGCCACAGTTCCATCTCCATCTCTCTCTCTCTCTCTATCGCAAGATTCACAAGCAAGATAGGACACGTGTCCCCCCTTGCCTCAGTGGGACACGCATTGGAGAAAATTGCCAATGCGTGTCCCACTGAGGCAAGGGGGGACACGTGTCCTATCTTGCCTCAGCTATTGGAGAAAATTGATTTCCAACTAATTATCGTTCAATGCATGCACCTCTTCTGGTCACGTGCTCGAAGGCTCTCTCCTTTATGGGGTTCATCTATTCACAAATTACGGCTATCTTGGATCTGCTGAATTCGCATGTTTTTTGACTTTACTTTTTTGTCAATGTTTTCGTTTAGGCGAGGACCCGAGGTTATTATGTCGCGAGATGTTGACGCCACAGCAGACGGCCGCTGGCTTGGCGCCGTCGGAGCGCTCGCGGTCCGCACGCTCCTGCAGCTGCGTCAAGCAAGTCGTCGTCGGCGTATGGGACTGCTTGGCAGCCCTCATTACCGTCCTTTTACTCCTTGGTAACAGCACTACTATACCGAGCCCACAGCATTAAAAACGCCATACAAGCGATACACAGAGAAAATTAAATATGTATTATCATTGTAAATATCATTTACCCAGACATATCGGCACACGAACAATACATAGGTACACATTAGTCTTTTGCTTTGAGTTTTCTGAACCATATTCTTTACCGGATAGATTTACAGCCAACAAGTAAATTATCTTTTCAGGTTTAATAAAAGCACTATTGGGTCTTAAGTATAGAAGTATAGGGCAAGCTGGTATACATCACATGCTAATTAGACAGCCGCCATATCTGGACGATTATTACGAGCTAGATTTCTGCGAGGAAGACGTGAAATGCGATGAAGAAGGGTGGCCTGTGCATCCTTACACTGGAGAACGGACTGTCATGCTCGTTAGCAAGTGAGCATACATTTATTTCAATCACTAGCTTTCCGCCCGCGGCTCCGCCCGCGTGGACTACAGGTTATATCGTGCCCAACTGTGGGATAAAATGTGGCCTATGTCCTTTCCCAGGCTCTAATCTATCTCTGTACCAAAATTCATCAAAATCTGTTCAGCGGTTTAGGCGTGAAAAGGTAACAGACAGACAGACAGACAGACAGAGTTACTTTCGCATTTATAATATTAGTAGGGATTAGCGCTACAATTTCTTTTATACTAAAGACAGCACCGAAAGAGAGTCAAAACATTGAAATTCACTACAGCTGCGATTGCGACTGCTTACTAGAGAGCTAGTAGGATGGTATTTCACTCGTTCAAATTCTTTTATCAAAGTACGGAGGGCCGCTGATCAGGTTTCCAAACGCGTGTACTCTGTGCTATTGTGATAAGAGTGGTTTTGCAACGAAGATAGAGTAACCTGATTTGCTGGCTTCTGTACATTCGAACGAAGAAATTTTGATCAAATAAATTGGACAAAGATCTTGGGTGAGGGGAATTCCACCCTTTGTTTGCTTATTTGGACACCCATAGCACATTAGTGTACATGCAGATTTTTTGATGAATTTTACCAAACATTTTGTAATTATTGTTTCAGAAAACGGGAGTTTTTCTATAATATATTCCTCTACGTAGGGATGCCTTTCGTAATGCTTATCAGAAGATTACTTTTTGCCATGTGCCGAATAAAAAGTTGTTTCCAAACTCGTGGCGTCATGTCCCACGATGTACGCTATAGCTCCCAACAAGATATCCAGGTACGGTAGACAATTCTGAATGCTGTGTTTGCTTTTATGAACAGCAAGGAATTGCACTTTTCCAATTAAAAGCTTAACGGTTTTTTTAACTAGTATTTTTTATTATTATTATTATTAAGTGGTTTAACAAAAGGAGTGCAATTCCTGACTGTTTGTAGAACGTGGAGGTGTTTCTGCGGCTGCGGAAACAACGTCAGCTCCGCGACTGGATGACCCCCGCGGCGGAAAAACTGGCCACCGACATCTTGCAGGAGGGACTCGGCCCGCAGAGAACGGTCAAACAAACCGAAGTAAGAATTACTACTTTTTTGTTAGTTTGTGTACCTCATACTGAACTCGCTAATACTAATAAAGGGTGTAAAAGACAGATTAGCAAAAACTGAAACCCTGGACTCAGACAATCATTCTGAATGATTTTCCAGTGGAATTTTTCTCCGGAAATTTTTAATTTTTTTTTTCATGTTTTTTAATATTTTCTGCTTTCATTTTTTATTATTTAATCGAATACACTCCATTTTGCAATAAAAAACAAGCATAAACTCCTTAACATGTCGTTTCCGGGAAAAAATAACTACTTATAGCTGATGATAGTTATGGGTAGATGTCACCATTTAAGTATTTGGTAAACTGTCTTTTACACCCTGTATAATTCAGTAAATATTATCTTAATCTCAAAAATGTGCAAAATAAGAGGTCCTGACTTACTGACTTCTCAATCCAAACTCAATAGAAAGCTGAAATTTGTCCCAAAGGTTCCTTTTATAACGTGGACAAGGAATAAGGAAAGATTTTTCGAAATCCTCACGGTAGCGAAATCCCAATCATTCGCTAGTTTATACTAATATTATAAAGAGGAAAGATTTAATTGTTTGTTTGTTTGCATTGAATAGGCTCTGAAACTACTGGACCGATTTGAAAAATTCGTTCACCATTAGAATACTAAGTACATTATCCCTGAGTAACATAGGCTACATAATTTTCCCGAATACCCACGGAAACGAACATTGGGTTAGTTCACATTTCCCCCCTAAAATCCCCCTTAGGGGGAAAAGTTAACTCTAAAAAATAATAGTCTATAAATCCCCCTTAAGGGGGAAAAGTGAACTCGAAAAAAATGAAAATCTACAAATCCCCCCTGGGGTTAACTCGTACTAAAATGAATCATTAATTAATGTGTTTTATGATATTTAGGCCACAATCACAACTTGAATACTGTACGTACTGTGTAAATAAAATAAAAATACTGTGCAAATAAACGTGTGAATGTTATAAATAATGTGATTTAGGCTTTTTACTTCACCAAAAATTCCTTATTTCTTAGTAGGTAATATTTTTTCTTGTTTGTGAAAAAAGATAATTTCAAAAAATATGTTTTTGACGGTCCCAATCCCGTATAATTCTTTAGTTAAAAATGTTGTATAACCCCCGACATTTATTGCGTATAACTTTGAAACGGCTAAACCGATTTTGATCAAATAAAGCTAAGAACCATCATCACAGCAGCTTTCAAACAAAAAACCCGCATCGAAATCGGTTGATTCCTCTAGGAGCTACGATGCCACAAACAGACATACAGATACAAAGAAACTTATAACATATAAT
This sequence comes from Aproaerema taeniolella, assembly GCA_949987775.1. Taxonomy (NCBI): domain Eukaryota; kingdom Metazoa; phylum Arthropoda; class Insecta; order Lepidoptera; family Gelechiidae; genus Aproaerema; species Aproaerema taeniolella. The sequence continues at coordinate 19,113 of CATLJT010000192.1, forward strand.
ATTAAAAAGTAAAAAGGAAAGTCTGAAATCATTTGTTTTGTTTATCATTTGATTTGAGACTTGCATCCCGCTCGGGACTTCGTACCCGTGGGAATTTGGGAAAATTATTTAGCCTATCTTACTCAGGGATAATATAGCAACTTAATGGTGAAAGAATTTTTGAAATCGGTCCAGTAGTTTTTAAGTTTATTCGTTACATACAAAAACATACAAATCTTTCCTCTTTATAATATTAGTATAGATTAGTATAGATATACGAACATTATTGCTCCTAAAATTAATATGGGCAGGAAAAACATTAATGTAGTTAATTCCGAGCCACACTTAAAAAAATGTTTTGTTTAATTTTAGTTTTTCATAAAGTACTTATTCCGGTTTGGAAGTTACCGAATAAAGTAGGAAACATGACTTCGTCGGTGAATATGGCAAGCTTGCATGACCTGGGTAAAACTTTATTTACTTAGGAAAAACTTAAGTCGTTGTATACATATAAGTGTAATAATAATAATACTTCATTTTCCCGAATTCCCACGGGAACGAAGTCCCGGGTGGAATGCTGATTATACATATATCATGGAAAATGTATCTAATCAAACCAAACATATTTTTTTATTATTAGGGGGGAAAACTGCACTCTTCTTAAATGTCAAGGGGGATTTCTGCACAAATTTTACACGAGAGTTCACTTTTCTCCCCTAAGGGGGATTCTCTCAGGGGAGAAATGTGAACTAATCCGAAGTCCCGGGCTGAATGTTAGCTTAAAGTAATTTGTAATATCTGCTGCCTACAGCCCTTTATGCAAAATGTTGTTTTAACAGTTGCAACCGCTCCTTCACGAGACGAGCTTGCTGAGCAAGTCCGAGGCGCCTTCCGTGCTTGACTCTGAACAGGACGACACTGATTACGTCATCGCTCAGATGCAGAAGAGTCGGGAATCACTTGCGGTAAGTGTTGGAAACTACATTGTCAGTTATTCTGTTCTATTTTATTTTGAAACGACACTGTTGTGAATTGTCACTTTGCGCTCTACAAATAAACAATCTAATTCCTCAATGAGGTTGAGCTTTCGCTAAATCCCTCCAGTCTTGCCCATTCATAATTTTTTGAGGTATTTGATCTCTCAGGGAATTTCCGACTACTACCCTATTCATGGTTCTTTAAAAAACTGAAAGTACCAACCAAACAAAATATTATCTTTCTTGAGACATTAGAAAAGGAAGAGGTTTTGCTCAGCCGTGGGATATTATTAGAGATCGTAGGATTATTAGCGATTACGTTACGTGTATTTTAGCCGGTTGAACCAGTTTTTTTATTAATTTGTCTACAGAGAAGTCAGAAAAAAGTGAATGACTCCGGGCTTTCCTCCGGGCGATATCAAACTAAGTGCGATAACAAATAACTACATTGATTTTAGTATTGCTCCTTTCTTTATTATTATCTTAATTAAGTTAGTTCATAGGTATTTGTTGTATCAGCTCATATCGTTAATAATAATAAAATATATTTGTGTTATTGTATTTCTGGTCTTTAACCATAACTTTTATTTAAGTTATACCTACTTCTTAGTTTGTGTAAGAGTCGGCGCAGACCTCTTGTAACAAAAACTCTTGAAAGATGCTTTGAAATTATACCGCATTGTATTTTCGGTAAGTAGGTACGTATTTTTCCCAAAAAGTTATACTTAATTACAGAAAGAAAGAAGTAATGTACCTATTTATTTATTTTTATTTTATTTTAACAGTTTATTGTACACAGGAAAAATCACAAATGTTACAGACAAATAGAAAAACGAACACAAAAGGCACAGCTTATTTCTTTAAGAAATTTCTTCCAGCAGACCTGGGACAGTGAGAGGCGTGAAATAAATAAAGACAGACGTGCACAATTAACCACTGAAATCTAAATACTAATATAAACTACATAAAAATACAACTACACATACATATAATATATAAATAATTTATATAAATACACAGACATATATTTTATACATACATAAGCAATACATATAATATTATGTTCATTATACTGAAGGGAAAGCAACAGATACATAATGTTCCTTTAATTTCTTTCTAAATATCGGAAGTGTCTCGGAATTGCGGATGGGGTAAGGCAGTGAGTTCCACAGTCGGGCTGCATGAACGGAAAAGGAATAGGAGTAGAAGTCAGAGTGATGGGAAAGGATACAGAGGAGTGACCTAACGGAAGGACGAGAGGGCTGGTCAACAGGTTTTGAAAAAGAGAAGCGCTCGCGAAGGTAATTAGGATAAGAAGGATTATGAAGGACATTGAAAAGAAGAGAAAGGAGGTGAAGATTTCTTCTCAGACGAATAGGGAGCCACTTGAGTTGCTCGCGATATCGAGAGATGTGGTCGAACTTACGAAGTCCAAAGATAAAGCGAATGCAGAGGTTCTGCAGACGCTCAAGTTTATTCACGAGCTCCTCAGTGGCATCAAGGAAACAGGAATCAGCATAGTCAATGAGGGGGAGGATAAGGGATTGAGCGAGAGTGATCTTGGTTCTTAAAGGTAAAAAGTTTTGGAGGCGTTTGAGGGAGTGAATTGAAAAGTGAACTCTCCTACTGAGTCCAGCAACATGCGCTGACCAAGAGAGATTGGATTCAAGCATAAGACCAAGATTTTTCGCAGTGTTGGTAAACTCAATAGGAGATCCTCTATAGGTAATCAAGGGCACACTATCCAAAACAACTTGGCCTAGCATATACCTACTACCAATTAACATTGCCTGTGATTTTTTAGGGTTTACAAGCAACCCAAAGGAATCAGCCCAGGAACAGATCCGATTGAGATCATCGTTGATGTTATGGATGGCAACGTTAATATCACTGACATTAAAGTGAAGATATAGCTGCAAGTCGTCTGCGTAGAGATGGAAGCTGGATGATATTAGCGAAGTAACAGAATTAATAAATATTGAAAAAAGAAGAGGAGAGAGGACGCCACCCTGCGGCACGCCAGCAGCCAGCTCGCACCAATCAGACATAATCTCATTGACGCGAACCCGCTGGGAGCGGCCGCGAAGATAAGAGTTGAACCAGGCTGTCACCGGGGAAGAGAAATTACATGACTCGAGCATAGCCAATAAGATGTCGAAGTCAACTGAGTTGAAAGCACTGCTAAAGTCCAGAAGTACAAGAACAGTGAGTAGCTTGTTTTCCATTGCAAACCGGATATCATCTGTAACTTTCAGCAGCGCTGTCACAGTGCTATGACCAGATCTGAAACCAGACTGGTAGGGACAAAGGAGTTTATTCGACACGAGATACTCAGACACCTGCTGATGGACAATGTGCTCTAGGACTTTTGAGAGAAATGGTAGGATGGAGATCGGACGAAATTCGGAAAAGGTCGTGGGATTACTTGTTTTAGGTAGAGGGATCACGTACGCACGTTTCCAGGAGTCGGGAAAGGAACACGAAAATAAAGAGAAATTGAAGAGGTGAGTAAGGATTTCTAGGAGTTCGGGAAGGATTAAGGATATCATGCGGGAACTGAGTTCATCATTGCCAACAGCAGTAGATGTTATAGCGAGTATGTGTTTCCTAACTTCGTCTCCGGTGACAGGGCGAAAGTAAAGAGAGGAGCAGGCTGAGGAACGGGAGCTGGAAAGTTCGGAAAGAGTCCTGGTCTTGACATCATTGCCGAGAGTAAAAGGAGAAAGCGAAAAGTGTTTGTTGAGAGCATTGATGTCAACGTCAGGAACATCCGCACCCGGAGTATTCCCAATACCAATGGTTTTGAGGAACTTCCAGATATTGTTGGGGTTACAGTTATCAATTGAATTATGAATGTGGCGCCTCTTGGCATCTCTACACAAACGACTGCAGCGATTTCGTAGAGCCTTATAACGAGCGTGGTTTTGTTCCGTAGGACGCCTGTTGTAGCATCTCTTAGCTTTGTCCCGTTTCGCCATCATGTCCAGTATGAATTTTGAGAGCCACGGAGCCGGTACAAACTTTACTTTTACCTTTCTAAGAGGAGCATGTTGGTCAAAGAGTTTGGTGACAAGACTCGTAAACAATTCCGTCTTGAAATTGATGTCTTTGGACTGAATAACGGGATCCCAGTTGATACACCCGGCATCACGCCTCAAAGCCTCCAAATCCATACTCTTAAAGTTACGCAAGAGAAGATATTTAGCCTTTCGCTTTGGTGGACGGACTTTTAGGGAGAGGAAAATAAGGTCATGTCGAGAAAAACAGGAAGTGAGTTGACCGTGAGTGGCAATAGAGTCAGGTGAAGAAGTAATCAAAAGATCAAGAAGAGAAGGATTAGAGTTAGGTGGGTGGTGAGTAGCAGAAAGAGGAAGAATTTTAAGACAAAGGGAATGCAACAGGGTATTAAGCTTATGGGCCCGATGATCATTCTTATGTTCTAGTAATGTACCTATGTGTCTGTCTACACTTTAATTCTGTTACTGGCTTCTCGCCCGGGACTTCGTACCTATTTATTTATTCGGAAATCTACACTTATACTAATATACCTTAATATTAAAAAGATTTGATTGTTTGTTTGCATTGAATAGGCTCCGAAACTACTGGACAGATTTCAATAATTCCTTCACCATTAAAAACTCCGTCTATTGGTGATAACCGTATGAAAATCCGTTCAGTAGTTTAGACAGAAGCGGCGGCGGACTTTGTTTTATCATTATAATATACCTCGAGCACTGACTTATTTTTTCTAAGTCTATGACCTACAGGTATGACAGAAATAAATCGGAATTTTTTTTTAAAAGATGCTGTACCTCACGGTAATTGGACGAAACGGGTGAAGTCAATGTGAGATCGAAGGGAACAGCTATTATAGGCGTGATTCTAGGTCATATCAAGCTAGGGCTGCCA
>CATLJT010000193.1:0-45550 GCA_949987775.1 Aproaerema taeniolella
AAACGCAGTAGAGTTGAGCATCAAAGCGGAAAATTATGAAGAAAATGAGAAGAAAGAAGAAAAGAGCTTGAAAATCAATTCACTTGATGAATTGTCTTTACACTGCACCATCAATGATTGCTGGATAACAATAAACGATTATGTCTACGATGTTACTGAATACTTGAAGAAACACCCTGCAGGCTATGAAGTTCTTCTCGATGAAGGAGGTAGAGACGCCACTAGTTACTTCCTTGAAGCAGGCCACTCAAAATCGGCAGTTAAAATTCTCGAGAAATATTTAACTGGTGAGCTGCCGGTTAACGAACGTTTTTACCGGACAAAAAATGGTCGCAAAATTTGGATGTAGCACTTGAACATTTTTTTGTTCAACGCTTTTGTTAAGACTTAGTTTTTGATAATGTATAATTTTAATTAATAATTTATAATAGTTATAAGTATAAGTATTCTTATTGTTAAGTATTTAATAAACTTATTAGAAATTGCTTGTCAGTTTTTATTCAAACAAAACAACGCCATCTATCGCAAGCGTCTTGAACCAATTGGCGCGAAATGCCCCGTGTCTCTTGATTGGAGCGTCACTTAATTTATTTCTAACCAATTGGACAGTGTTATCATAATTGATGACCAATTATTGAGTTAGAGTAAATATTTATGATGAAATTAGTTTAGTAATGAATCTTATTAGTGTGTTGATTGATAATTGAGAGTGATTTTTTTATGGTCTATGTGATAATTGATGTAGATTACTCAAGCTTTTTGAATACTGAACTAAAATAGTGAACAAAATAGAGTTTGTAAATCTCTAAGTACATTTCTTCTTTGTTTTCTATAAACGACAGTTTTATTAACATTGTAGTCCATTATGAACTTTATTTAACTCATAATGAATTCATGTATGTGTTCAAAACGTATACAAGCTCAAAAAATTAAAATTAGATAAATTCTATTAACTTTTGACTTCGATAATTTTCCTGGTAAACAATGTTCGGTTAGTTTTCTAACACGAAAACATGGTGCAGCGGACCCGACTCTACGTGCTTGCAAAGACGAGAACGCCTAAAATTGTTTGTTAACCGAATAGGGGCGTCCCTATTGGCTCTATTCGGTTAGAAAATAATGTTACCTAGAGGTTTTGAAACGCGAAACCCGGCTTTGGCTTTATAAAGGCAAAATAGATAAACATTGTATTGTTCTTTCATAAATAGAGAGAGACAGAAAACCGCAACAATTATTATATTTACATGACCAATAATTTCACAATTGGTTTGTATTTTGACAGCCTGTTTGTTTACATTATTTTAAGGACCGATGAAGTCATCGAATTGAAAAGAAGAAGTAGGTAGGTAACTACAGAAACAAATGAACTATATTAGCTCTAATAAGCGCTTATTGCTTGCTTTCACATAACATACACCATTATTACTTTATATTGAGAAGTATATTCATAAAATTTCAAAATCTTTTTTAAATGCCCGACTCTCAGACTACATTAACTTCTATGACGTAAACAAACTACTTAAAATGTATTTTAAATCTAAGCTCAGAAGATTCATTTTGGCATGTCACCTAACGCGCATTGCCCATCGCACAAACTGGCAACGTCGCCCAACAGGCATATTCAGTGACCGTTATTTATTTTTGGCGGGAAAAAGGTTTTTTCATCTTGGCGCATGAACCAAAAGACCTGGAACCCTAATTTTTTTACAGCCAAGTGCTGTAATTACTAGCTAAAATCTGATATTAAAATCACATGGCTAGGCATAATACTTTTCGATCTCCAGTACTGGCCCGCTGGGGAAACGTCTCCAGCTTACCATTAAAAACTGCCTTTATCTTCAAAAGTACTGAAGCTGAGGCTATGAAATATTTACAGCACTAGTTTAGGACAAGGAGTGAAATTTTGAGCCATAATACTCACTGGTACCTATCGTAGTTTCCGAGATATAGAGTGGCCAGTACTGGTAAGCTGGGGAAACGTTTCTCCAGCTTACCAGTACTTAGCGGCAAATATCTCTCGTTCGGTCAAACATATGAAATCAATTTTTGAGGTATTGATTGCTGAAATTTTGCTCGAAAAATTGGACTATAAATATTTTTCGTACTGCTAGCAGTTTTTGAGATACAGATGGCGCCGGTGACGAGATTTTCTCCAGCTTCCCACTGTTTTCAGGTCGCAGCATCGAAAGTTTTGATGCTGTAATTCTGAGACTGAATATCAGAATTGCTGAATTTATGCCTTAAAATTTAGTATAGAACACATCATTATTTGACGACTGGTCCCGGTGGAGAAACGCACTTGAAAATAATTCATCTACCTATTGTTGTATGTCGATGACATATTAATTTTCGGTAACAATGTAAAAGAAGTTGCTGAGTTAAAAACCACACTATTGAATAAATTTAAAATAAAAGACATGGGTTTAATTTCAGAATTTCTAGGCATATCAGTAAAACAGGACCTTAAAAATGGGGTGACTGAGTTGAGTCAAACAGCTTACTTACAAAAAGTTCTCAAAAAATATAAAATGGAAGATTGCAAACCAATGTCTACCCCAATGGATACAAATTTGTATGTCAAAATTTTTGAAAACAATAATTGTGAATTAAATCCGAAAATTGAGTCTCAGTGCAGGAAGTTAATAGGAAGTTTAATGTATGCTGTGTGTGGTACCAGACCTGATCTTTGTGCAACTGTTTCTATATTAAGTAAATTTCAAAGTAAAGCAAATGACACATTGTTATCTGCTCTAAAGAGAAAGTTAAGATATGTAAAATATACTATAAATTATAAACTTGTTTATAAAACTGAAAATAATATTAAAGGGTTTTTGTGATGCTGATTGGGCAGGGGACCTAAAGGATAGAAAGTCCACTTCTGGTTTTTGTTTTATGTTTTTAAACTGTTTAGTTTCTTGGAGTTCTAAAAAGCAGCAATCTGTGAGCTTATCTTCTGCTGAATCAGAGTACATTGCGGTCAGTATGGCTGCCAGTGAAGCTTGCTGGATTATAAATTTACTTAAAGATTTTAATATTAATAATATCAAACCAGTTACAATATTCTGTGACAATCAAGCAGCTATATATCAATCGCAAGTACTGATAATTTAAAAATATTAAAACATGTGGATATTCGCTATCATTTTATAAAAGAATGAACTAAAAATGGAACAATTTGTTTAGACTACATTAAAACTGAGGAGCAAACTGCGGATATTTTCACAAAGTCACTAAGTCTAGAGAAATTAATTAAGTTCACATTTAATTTAGGTATTAGGTGTTAATTTTAAGGATAAGATGTTAAGGATGAATATAAGATGATAAATTTTAAGTGTAAGGTGTCAAATTTTAAGTTTTTAGTTTGGGGTCATGAGTTTTTTATTTATGTTTTGTGTTTTTTTTTTTGTTAAAATTAAATATTTCATTGAGGGGAGGTGTTCGAGTTTGTGTAGTAGCGCAATGAAATATTAAAAAGTATAAGTTAAGTTAGTTATGGTTCGATGACAGTGACGTTTCTCTCTTGTTCGGTTTTGTTCTATTTAGCGGTTATTGTAAGGTTTTATATCGACCAGAATATTTCAGTTAGTGATACCAGCACCAAATTTCAGGATGTTGTTAAACATGTTATTTTATGTAAAAAACCGTCGGGACCCCATCTGTAAAGTATCTGGATCCGGAGATATGACGTCATCTTTTTTTTGTATGAAAAAAAAAAAGTTCTGAAACCCATCGTGTGTGGTATCAAATTAAAGGGCGTTTTGAGCTGATTCTAAAAATATATCACATCATCACTTTATAGTCTCAAATTTAAAATAAAAATAAACATAATTTTTAAAACATACCAAGTTTAGGCTACTGCAGATGCGACACTGTTCAATATTTTTTGTGATAAATACCTCAATTGACACATAACATCCTCATGTAAAACCCCAAGAAACCGATTTGGAAAATACTTACATTTAGTATTTTTTTTTAATTTTTCATTTTTTGCAAAGTGAGGTACTAAAACGATCACAAATTATAAGTTATTTTCGAGCCACTAAGAGGAACAAGGAATGTGAGATGCAAGAAAAGCTCTTTCTCGTGCCTGTCTGAGGAGGAGAGGAGGGGGGGGGGGAATAATAAATTTTTTGATTGACCTCTTCCTTTTACGTTTTCCATCTAGCTGGCTAGTGATTCTAAGAAGTAGTGAATACATAGTATCTCAAAGGGTGCAGTTTAAATAATTTTTCATACATCTAGCACTAGGACAGAATAATAAGAATAAGCAGATGCAAGACTATTATTGCACGCTGCAGACGCTGCACAAAACGATCACAGTAATGTGATCATTAAAACGGTCGATTCTGATGTGCACATTATAGCCATCTTTGCTTTTTCAAAGATTCCTGACTTACAAAAGCTGTGGTTAGAATATGGTACGGGGAAAAATTTAAAATACTTGCCCGTCCATGATTTCTGCACTTTTCTTTCCAATAAAATGGCAAACTTGATGCCATTTTTCCACGCTTTTACCGGCTGTGACACGGTGTCATCGTTTTGTGGAATTGGAAAGAAAAGTGCATGGAAGACGTGGTTGCTATTACGAGAGGTGGACGCAGCCTTTGAATTATACTCGCGTGGAGAGGAACCGTTGGTAACGAGTGAGGAATTTGACTTGCTCGAAAAATTTGTAGTGCTAATGTACCATCCAACCAGTGACTCTTCCAGGGTAAATACAACAAGGAAAGTCCTTTTCACCAAAAAGAACCGATCTATAGAAAACATACCTCCGACGCAAGATGCACTGCTGCAACACCTAAAACGAGCCATTTTACAGACGAATACCTATTTGGACAAATTGTCTCAACCATCACCCATTTCGATTGGACCCTTGCAACTGGGGTCGGGAGAGTAAAAAGAGCGCGAACGGCCTGCTGCAGTATACGCCTGTGTGGAAAACTATCCCTGACGCCAGCAACATCTGCAAGGAACTCTTAGCGTGTAAATGTAAAGAGCGGTGCACGAGATGTAGGTGTGTAAAAAACTATTTAAGCTGCACGCTACTTTGTGCTTGCGAGGGATCATGCTCAAGAGAAAATGATCAATAACAATAATATTTATAAGTATCAAAATTCGTCAAAAATAAAGTAGTCTTCCTTTTGTTTGTGCTAACTTCAGATAAGTAGAGATACCTACTTTTATTTTCCGTCCTAAACATAGATTGTATCCATCCCTATCTGAGGAGGAAGGTGGGGGACGGGGCTAGGACTATATCCTACTTACCTAATATACCCTGCCTAATAAGATTCTAGCGTTACAAATTTTGCAGGAACGTTGCAGTATATTTTGAGGGGAATTCCCCCCCCCCCCCCTCCTCCTCAGATAGGGACAAGAATGAGCTTTTCTTGCATCTCACATTCCTTGTCCCTCTTAGTGGCTCGAAAATAACTTATCATTTATGATCGTTTTAGTACCTCACTTTGCAAAAAATGAAAATTTAAAAAAAAATACTAAATGTTAGTATTTTCCAAATCGGTTCCTTGGGGTTCTATATGAGGATGTTATGTATCATTTGAGGTATATATCACAAAAAAAATATTGAACAGTGTCGCATCTGCAGTAGCCTAAACTTGGTATGTTTTAAAAATTATGTTTATTTTTATTTTAAATTTGAGACTATAAAGTGATGATGTGATATATTTTTAGAATCAGCTCAAAACGCCCTTTAATTTGATACCACACACGATGGGTTTCAGAACTTTTTTTTTTCATACAAAAAAAAGATGACGTCATATCTCCGGATCCAGGTACTTTACAGATGGGGTCCCGACGGTTTTTTACATAAAATAACATGTTTAACAACATGCTGAAATTTGGTGCTGGTATCACTAACTGAAATAATTTTACCTAACAGTATAGACTAATTGGAGTGCATAACGCGATTTGTAAAAGAAAATAAAGAAAATTAAAACTACGTGTCTTATTGAAGAAAACAACTTTTATTTCAATTAAAAATTTAAAAAACCCCCCCCGCAAAAAAGTAAAGCGGACATTTAAAAAGTAAAAAATAATACCTTTCGTTGAGCCATCAAATTCATTTCAGAAATACCTATATATATTTTAATTATCGAAATCGATGGATGGCACGATAGGGTTTGCTCATTAAAATGGCGCTATAATGTCGCGTCGGGGTACCGCTTTAGTGAATCAGACCCTTCATTTGATTGACTATTCACTGATTTACTAAAGCGGTACCCCGACGACGCGAAAATTTTTAACTTATTTTCAAAATAATTAAGAGTGTACTAGTGTGCTGAATATCCTGGCGGCAGCATCAGCTCACCGTGTTGCCACCATTGCATTGTATGCAGAATCAAATACTGATCAAAACGAGTCCAAACACGACATATCTGCTATTATTTTTTCAAGGATGTGCTAGTGTTCTGGATATCCTGGCCGCAGCATCAGCTCACCGTGTTGCCACCATTGCATTGTATGCAGAATCAAATACTGAACAAAACGAGTCCAAACACGACATATCTGCTATTATTTTTTTAAGAGTGTGCTAGTGTTCTGGATATCCTGGCTGCAGCATAGATCAAGAGTTCCATAATCCTGCATAGTTATTAAGCATACATGAGTGTTTCAAGTTTTAGGTCACATGTATGTTTGAAAGTAAAGTAAATACACATTAAGAGTCTAAGAACCCTACCGCAGCTAACAAAAGAGCTGATGACCTTGAAACGGCTGAACCGATTTTGATAAAACGTATCTAAGAACCATCGCCAAAAAACCTGCTTGTACATAAAAAAAAACGCATCCAAATCGGTTCACCCGTTTGAGAGCTACGGTGCCACAGACAGACACACAGACACACACACACACACACACATAGCGGTCAAACTTATAACACCCCTCTTTTTGCGTCGGGGGTTAAAAATCCTAACACAGTCTTGCACGTTTTTGTGGAACAGAAGACTCTTTTGTAGTGGCAGCTGCCATAATGGGTTTACTACCAGCCGAGCTGCTCCATGGAGGACCAGTGCGAACGTCTGTTGCCGGAGGCTTATGGCAGTTAATCTTATCTAAATCACCCGGCGTCTGAGATCGTTTTGGTCGAGTACAAACACCACTCCATCCCTTGTCCAACAGCGTGTCACCCCAAAGCGCTCCCTTGCTGCCTTGAACACCGTATGGCGCCTCTTCGTTAAGAATTCTGACAGAGTGACTCCAGTGCCCTTGAGGCCAGTTTTGGCTAACCAGAATTTGTTTCGGTCTTCAAGATTCTTAAATTTTATGAGCAGAGGCCTTGGCTTACCCTTTGAGACCCGACCTAGTCGATGAATTCTGCTAAAATCATCATGTGAGACGTCTGGGAGAGCCAGGCGATCATGGGCTAATTCCAACAACACACTAGTTGAGTCAGCCTCCTTTTTAGTCTCCTCAAGTCCATGAAGGAGCAGAATCTTCTGCCTATTACGCATCTCAAGTCGATCCATGTCCAACGCCAACAGCTCAATTTTCCTCTGCATCAGATCTAAGGCGGAGACAACGAACTTGAATTCCTTGTATTCAGCAGGCAGAACAGGAGATTCACTGGGTTTAGCTGAAGATTTGTTCATCTGCTCCTCAAATCTAGCCATCCGATTGTAGATTGTATTCCATGATGTGCCAGTGCTGTGACAGTTATGTGGTAGTGCAGTGAAAGTAGAATTTGGGACTAACGGCAGGTTAGTTCTTCATATATATACATATATACACCTTAATTTGAAAAAATAAGCAGAGCTCAATTTCAATATGTGTATCACTTTTGCAAGCTACCCCAAAAAAAAAAAGTTTACTACAACTGCACTCTACTTGTTTTTATTTTCTATGACTATGCAAAATTATGGTAGTGTAATCTTAAGTGATTGCGCCTCCTCTTAACCTCTCGATCAAATGATCAAATGAATTAAAATTTTCTACAAATTTCCTTACCCAGCATTTTGCATATTTCTGGCTGATTATTCCTCTCATCTTTCTTGTCGAGTAGTTGCCCGACGGTGCCCTTCACAGCCTTAGGGATCTGGTCCACGTATTGCGGCTTGATTAGGGCTTTCAAGTTGTCTTCCAAAATTTTCGTGAAATAGTTTTGCAGCTCAGAACCACGGAAGTGCGAGAGTATTTCTTGCCAATCAGGAGGGTCCTGTAAAACGTAGTATCAAATTAAATGAATGAAGATAATGTTTGTACACAATTAACTCAGAACAGGGGCAAACTTTTATGGATTGACGTGCCACTTTAAAAGAAATTTTGAACGAGACCATAAACGTGCCATCAAATAATGTTGACTTATTGTGAAAATATTAAAACTTAACTTAGACAAGAGCGCTTCCCGCCCACCACGTCTACTCATTCCGTAACGTAGACTCACTTAAGTTCGTTAGTTGAACTGCAAAGTGAATTTTGTTAAGTATTCTATTAATCTATGCTTTGTCAATCGTTGGCGTGCCCAAAATATTGGCAATGGTTCGCCATCCCACACTTAGAATGAGCCAGTTGCCAACTCTTTCCAAGCATACTGTCCTTCTTCTTACTTACTGTTAGACAGTAATTAGGTTGTTGCATTGTGGACGAAAGGCACCATTATATGCATGTTACATCTATTAAATAAATAAAATAAATACTACACACACAAGGGCCCACACTAATATTTGCCCCGACTGGGAACCGAACAAGGGCCCGTCGAACAAGAGGCAGCCGACTCGACTTGATCGAACCGGCTGTCACCCTCAGAACCTCAAACGTGGCATCAAGTGACTTAAGAGAACGGCATATGCTCTGTCTATCCCTACAGGGATATATAGGGTGAGTGTAATCACAAAGTCATTGTTTCACGGCCATCATGTCAATGCCAGTTTATATCTATTATGTAACTCTGTTTACACTTTAAATAGACATTGATTGTTGGTTTCGATTTTAAATCAAATAAGGGAATCAAGACGAATTGAGTCACAGGAAAAGGAAACAATTTGGTAAGTTTTTGCCTTTTAGATGCACTAACTTTATAACAACGAGTTACAACTATTTGGCCACTATTTTGCTAAGTAGCAAAATAAATCGATTGACTCAGGTCTTGACTTAAGTATTGATTGTTTCTTCCTCTTCTTCTTCTTATCGTGTAGGTGTAGTCAAGTGTGTGGCGAACTTGGTTAACCCTGGTGTCTTTCTCTTACTATCAAAATGACAAAGACGACTGCTACTAAGTATAGATCAGAGTCTGAGTCGCTTTCCGTAATGCGGACCTTATACCAACATAAATACAAGGAGCAGCACATTTCAGAGTTATTGGCATGTAAAGATCGAAAAATGATCGAAGGGTGTCGTGAAAATATGTAGTCTGTATAAAAACTTTCTTACAGCATAACGTCCAAGATTGGGCTTCTGTTTTCCGGCGAGGATCTTCAGCGCAGTAGACTTGCCGATACCGTTCTGGCCGACCAAGCCGAGTACTTCGCCCGGCCTGGGTATCGGCAGCCGATGCAGCTTGAACGAGTTCTTCGAGTAACGATGCGTCGTGTGCTTCTCCAAGTTCGACGGTATATTGATGATGGTAATCGCATCGAATGGGCATTTCTGCGGGAATAAGACGCGGGTTTAAATAGTCATATTTTTCAAACGTCATTGGGCCAGCGCGCAGCGTGGTGGACTATGGCCTTGATCGCCTTTGTGTTTCGAAGGGAGGCCCGTGCCTCTCGGTGGGGATGTATATAGGCTGGTAAGAATTAGTTTCATTGGTTGCTTATCAAATAGACTGGTGTGATTTCGCACAAGATCGAGAGAAATGGACGGCTGCGGGAAGGCCTTTGCCCAGCAGTGGGACATCGTTGGCTAAAAAAAAAGTATCAGTGGTTGATAAAACAGAAGGATTAAATAATCGAAAAAAATATTTTTTTTTAGTTACCCCTTTTCAACGAGGGCTAAAGACCTAATTACTCAATTCTGTGTCAAGATTCATGCTGTCGATAAAGTATGTTATCAATTATTAATATAAATTGAACAAATAAATACGCATTATAAACAAAATTAGAAAAAAAATTCGCGCATTGCAAAATTGTCACCTCATTCATTTTTTAAGTGACATTGTGCATAGATAGCATTGTTGGCAATAAATATAATACATCAGCGACAATATTGAAAGCAATTACACTAAAATGGGACCAATTGGTATAAATTGAAATGTGTTAACAAAACAGGCAGTCACAGGAGCTGACCCAACAATCAGCAAGCAGTGGTTGCGACATCTAGAGCCTATACAATATAAATGCACAGGACTAAGCAATCTTTCTTGCCTTATCATGTCACATCACATCATATTATCAGCCTGTGTCAGTCCACTGCTGGACATAGGCCTCTCCTGTGGCTACGCCACTGAGCTCGGTCTTCAGCTCTCCTCCTCCAACCACTGCCCGCTACCTTACGAATATCGTTACCCCACATATGTAGTAAGGTATAATCAAGTATGAACTTGACTAACCCTAGTGCCAATAGTTTTAGAACTTGGTTTAACGACGGAAACGATCGTGGAACCTAAGCTAAAAGGTTTAAAAATGTGAATGGTTTCACAAAAAGAGACCTGAAGGGATTGGAAACGTTTTTTGTTTTTCCTGAACTTTGTTTCTGCGGTCTTTCAGCTTTGTTTTGGTCCAATCAGAATATATTTAGGTGCCGTAGTTTTTTTTTTGGGTTTTTTTGTGAGCCGCGCTCGAGACTCATTTCGACTCAAAACTTTAAATGCGATTTACTCGAAATCAATTATTTTCCCTTGAGGTCCCTTGTTGCGTAACCACTCACAAATATCCTTGTTGCGTAACCACTCACAAACATCAAGTTTCTCCGCATTGCATCGGCTGATGTTAACAAATCTGCATCCTCATCAAACTCCGTCTTAACTACCAAATGTTACCAAGGCGATAACCTTCAGTGGACCCCTACAACAGCGTCGGCATATCGTCTCAGTTAGACATTTTCACTCTGGTGATACCTCGTTTCTTTAGACAATTTCTGTACGACATGGGGTGGTATTTCTTAATTTATTTAATGTCACAGCTCACTCTCTACAGCACCAGGAAAGCATAAGGAAGTGCTGCGTAGAAACAACTTGTAAGGAATCAGTGGGGTTCCTTCGTTTACAGAATAATAGAAGTTCCAACGTTCACAGGAGTTTATTGCGTTCCACAAACAAATGATACACATTAACCTTATAAGTTTATACGGATCACTAAAAATGTCCCAGCCGGTAATTTTCGCGTGGTCGCGGTTGCGAGCCGAGCAGAAAGTGAAAAGTGGGCGGATGTCCTGCCAACCTAACACACCCAACATTCAACCAATCACCGGTTGCTTCTGCCAACATAAGTGTTGCAGGAAATCTAAGTGTTTGGAGACCGGCGAATTGGCCAAACGTCGGGTGCTGCAGGCAAAGGCAATCGCCACACCACCCCCCTACGGAGAGTGATGAGCCGGGGAAAGTTAACAGAGTCTACTCATACCTATAATTTACATAATGTAAACACAATGTTAAGAAAATATTTCACCTCGGCGTTACGATAAAATTAATAATATTATGTACGCTAATATGTAATTAAAGTACATTGCGTAAAATATGGCCAAATGGTGCCCAATTTTGGAAACAATTTTTTAGTGAATTCAAATCTGAAAAATTATTGAGAAAAAATTATTAAATTCACACAAAAAATTAAAATCTTGGCGAACAAAAAACAAATTCAGGCAAGAACACATAAGAACTTAGCCTACGATTTATTTATATGTACAACTTAACCTAATCCTTAACGTAAACTTAAACTAAAGATCTAACCTATCCTTAAATCTAACCCTACGTCCTGATCTAGTGGTAACAGGTGGATTAGGCGGAGGCGGCTGCGCGAAAGGCGCTGAATGCGCGGAGGGCGCGGAATGCGCGGCCGGCGCGCGGGGCGGCGGGGCGGCCGGCGCGGGGCCGGGCCCGCCGGCTGGATCTGGGGAGAGAAAAGCTGGTTTCACGCGGTCGATGCTAACTGTTGACTCCCTGCCAGCGATGTCGATGCGCAACGTTTTGTTGTCGCGTGACAAAACGCGATAGGGCCCGGTGTAGGGCGGCTGCAGGGCTCGGCGAACTGTGTCGTCCCGTAGAAATACGTGTGAAGCGCCTGACAACTCTTTGAACACAAACGTCGAAGGTTGAGAGTGACGAGAGGCTGGAGTGGGACGTAAATCGGCCATCTTGGTTCGCAGTCGCTTAACGAGGTCATCGACTTCATTCGGTTCAGGAGTACTGGCTACGAGGAACTCACCAGGTAGGCGCGCAGAGGCTCTCCGTATACGAGGTCGGCCGATGAACAATTGAGGTCCTCCTTGAGGGCGGAGCGTACGCCGAGGAGGACGAGAGGCAGCGCTCGGTGCCAGGTGTCATTGTGACACATTAATGCGGCCTTGAGCTGCCGGTGGAAACGCTCAACCATCCCACTAGCTTGGGGGTGGTAGCTGGTAGTACGCGCGCGGTTGGATGCTCCCAGATGCATTAATCTATTAAATAAATGTGACTCAAATTGGCGGCCCTGGTCAGTAGTGACCGTGACGGGCACACCGAAGCGAGCGATCCAACCACGCACGAACCGGTCGGCTACTTCCTCAGCCGTGATGTTTGTCATGGGCCACGCCTCGGGCCAGCGGGAAAAGCGATCGACGGCCGTTAGGCAATAAGAAAAGCCGTCAGACATCGGTAGGGGTCCAATTATATCTAAATGGACGTGCCTAAACCTCGATGTCGGCGCGGTGAAGTTCCCGAGAGGCGTCGAGACGTGGCGCGTGACCTTACTCTTCTGGCAGGCGAGACAGGCGGGGGCCCAGGCGCGGCAGTCGCGGGCGACGCCGGGCCACACGTAGCGCGCGGCCACGAGCCGGGCGGGGTGCGACAGCCGGTGCAGGCGCTCGAAGGCGGCGCGGCGGTGCGCGGCCGGCAGGTAGGGGCGCGCGCGACCGGTCGACACGTCGCACAGCACGGTGATGTCGGTGCCTGGAATGTTAGTAGGTACTATTTTTAGAGACGAGTTAGCTCGGACCGTTTTAAGTTCGTCGTCTGTTTGCTGCGTTTGCGCCAGAGCGGCGTAGTCGCTGTCTAGCGTGACGGCTTCTATGCGCGACAGGGTGTCGGCGACGACGTTATCCTCTCCTTTTACGTGACGAATGTCAGTGGTAAACTGGGAGATGAAGGTCAACTGATTAAGTTGAGCGGGGGGCAGCTTCTCCCTGCGCTGCACGAATGCATATAGCAGTGGCTTATGGTCGGTATATATGACCGCGTGCTGCGCCTTGAGAATGTGCAAGCAGTGTAGACCGCGTAAAGCTCACGGTAGTACGCGGGCCACACCGCCTGACTGGCTGTAAGTTTGCGGCTGAAAAAGGCGAGAGGTTGCCAGCCCAGGGCAGTTCTTTGCTGCAAACATGCACCTACCTGTGTACCTGATGCATCAGTGTACAGTGCCAGGGGAGCGTTGGGTACAGGATGTACTAGCTGGGTGGCTTGTGACAAACTGTCCCTGCAGGCATAAAAGGCTTGCTCTAACTCAGGCGACCAGGGCATTGGCTTAGCTCCTTTTAATTTAGTAGCCGTCAAGAAATCGATAAGGGGTGCTTGTGATTCTGCTGCCTTGGGAATAAACTGCCTATAGTAATTTATCATCCCAAGGAAACGACGAAGGCCCTGTGCAGTTTTGGGGAGGGGGAAATCGCGTAAAGCAGATACCTTGGCTTCTGTTGGACTTATACCATCTTTGCAGACAGAATAGCCCAGGAAAGTAACCTAACTTGCTCCCAAAACGCACTTGGCTGGGTTAATAACTACCCCATAGTCGGCCAACCTTTGGAATATAATGTAGAGATGCTCCTCGTGCTCCTCGGGGGACCGGGAGAACACCAGGATATCGTCCACGTACGGGAAACACCATTCCAGCCCTCCCACAATTTCATCGATGAAGCGCTGGAATGTTTGACCCGCATTACGAAGCCCGAACGTCATATAAGGAAATTCAAATAGGCCAAAGGGTGTGGTTATCGCAGTCTTGTATACATCAGCACCAAAAACCGGGATCTGCTGGTAAGCTTTGACCAGGTCAAGTGTGCTGAAGATGCAAGAGCCGGCCAGGTTTTGTGAAAAATCCCCTATATGACGCACGGGATACCTGTCTGGTATGGTGCGGGCATTGAGGGCTCTGAAGTCACCGCAGGGCCTCCAAGTCGCGTCCTTCTTCAGCGTGAGGTGGAGAGGCGAGGACCAGGGGCTCTTAGAGGGGCGTGCAGTGCCAGCCTGCACCATGTCTGCAAACTCCTTCTGCGCCGCGCGCAGCTTGTCAGGCGCGAGGCGGCGGGGGCGAGACACGACCGGAGGGCCGTCAGTTGTAGTGATATAATGCACTGTATTGTGCTTCACACTTTTTTTTTTTTCCGGTTCCGGTCTCGCGACAACCAATACGTATTGCAAATCGCTCCCGTATTTTGCAAATAAAACTGTGTAAAAAGCATCAACTAAACACTAAAAAGCTGAAAATCGACAACTAAAAGTGAGTGAACATCTTTTGAGAAAATAAACTCGGAGATTCGTGATTAACAGTGCGAAAAATTAAGTAAAACAATAAAAAAATATACAAGCTTGGAGGTTATAAAATCTGACAGTTCAGCAGACAGACAAGAGTACCAACATAACAAGCAAAAAGTGCGTTTAGAAACTTGGCTGTCTTCGACATAGACACTAGGGTGGGCCGATGAAGTATGAAAAAATTTTTTTTTTCGAATTTACTTACCCAAGAGGTGGCAAAAGTTGCAGTTTCGCATGGAGATTCTAATAGTACAATCAGATCTAAAAAAAAATACTGGCCTGAGCCCTCTACCAGCCGTCAAAAATGCAACCATACAAGAATTTTCACTTATCCGTCTGATAGCTATTACAAGTAATTTCCATGACTTATCATCATATTTCTTATGTAGGATTAATAATAAAACAACATTATAAAGCAATAATCAAAAAAAATATGAAATTTTCATAGAAAAATATAGTTTCAGGACATAACACAAATAACATTTTTTCATTTTTTTGGAATTTTAAACTGATTTTTACTTTCGAACTCCGGCATATCTGCGCGAGACTTCAAAGTGTTTCTTATTAAACCGTCCCTCGCCGCTTCACCTATGACCCTCTGAGAAGCCTCTGTAACTAACTTCACACATCTCTCTACACTTTGAGTGTGGCAAGGGTAGTCAAACCGTGGCACTTGGTTTTTTGTAGCAATTTCTTGAATTTCCTCATTACAGTATTTTGAAAGAATCGGCGGAGGAGTAATGGTTACATTTTGCCACGACAACAGGTCGATATAATCATCAGCAAAGAAGTTTATAGGTGGAGGTTTAAAAGTCCGGATTTGACTGGTGGAAACCGAAAGCCTGGCGTTTTTGATCCGCTCTACAGCAAGCTGTCGCACGTGGTCTCTCTCGTCGTATAACATTGCTAACAGCACGTTTTCAGGATGGCCAAAGAATGCGCTTCTTTGTATAACAGGGTCAATAATAGTTCTCACATTTTCCGGCAAATCTCTTGAGTATTTAACTAATTTATAGACATGGTGTGGTCCGTCTTTTAATACGGGATGCGCCTTTATTAAAAACCACACTGGTGCATAAACTTTCATTATGTACTCAACAATACTCTGAAGTTGTTCTGAAGGCTCACTCGTGCTGATGTAGAGTCTCAGGATGCGATTAGAAAAGGTGAGCCACCTCGAATGAGCCATTTTTCCAGGTTGACGATATGCTAATTCTGGTGAGCAAATGCCTGTAGTAACTGCCTGGCAAATCTCGTAAAGGTATTTTTGGTCTGTACTAAGGTCTTTGATAGAATCACCTTCCATTTGTGGCACATTTCCGGTTACTGGCATGTAATTCACCACATCCATCTTTTCACATGCAGTCAGGCATTTTCCTAGTGGGCCAGAGAACTCTCGAGGACCAGATGTTGAACCATCTAGTTTTGTGAAAAGGTGTCTCAGTGGCAGCTCGTTAGCATGAAGGAGACACACCGCCCACTGCACTGGTTTTCCTAAATGTTTTTCAAGATGCTGGATCACACCACCTTTCCAACCCGTGTTTGTTGCAGTACCATCACAGCCAATACAGTCTATTTCTCCCGTACCGCATTCCTTCGTTTTTAACAATTCTATTATAGAAGTTGCAATTCCTATTGCGGTCCCTTTTTCTGGTGTAGCATGTCCAACATAGTGAGATCCCGGTTCAGATAAAATAGATATATGTTCTTCCATTATTTCCTTGCGATGTAAACGACTTCCTTTCTTTTCATATACCAAAGTTTTATCTTTTCTCCCGTCAAAATATATACTTTTCAGTGTGACAGTCTCTGAAACTTTCGGTATCTCTTGTCTCGACTTAGAAACAGCCCTTCGTATTTTATTTTTGTCAACAACTAAGTGACGATCGGTTTCCGTTACGGCTCCGAGATCTACTAAAACCGCTGAGGCAACCGCAGCTGCAGATCTTGAAGATAGGCCGAATCGGTCGCAAACTGTCGCAACTGTTGGAAGTGATAACTGGTTGTAAGTTGCCTGCGAGGTAGAAGGCGCAGATTTTACATTAGTGGCGCTATCTAACACATTATTTCTTGTCAAAACTCTTCGTTGTTCAGAACGACCGGAACTGTTATTGTCTGGGGAAAAAGGTAGGCTCTGAGTCTGCTTTGATCTTAAAATCCTTTTCTGAAGTTTTAGGGTTTCTGCTCTATCAATATTACCAATACTCATTTTTCTTTCAGTTCTTTGGTCTTTAAGAAAAGGCATTTCTCTGACAGGAACTTTTCTTTCTTTCGGGCAAGTACATTCTGTTACGCATTTGCATGAAGATATATCAAATAATGTTATCGAAGAATTCTTAACGAATTCTTCTACTTTGTTATGGTAACTTGGAGTTTTCTTTGTGTTGGGATACCTTATTAGTGACAAGTATTTATCAAAGTGAAATTTCAGTAATTGCTTTACACGTTCTTGGGAAACTGTCGGAATTGATGCATTTTTCCAAATGCTCTCGATCTCTTGACTTACCAAAATGAAAACCTCTGAGTTTGAAGGCTGCTTTCCATGGTATTTCTCTTTCAATTCATGTTTCTTGAACAATATAAACTTAGTAACGTCACTTATAGTAGGCAGACACTTGTTATCAAGTTCAGAATAGGATCCAAATAAAGGACACACTGTATCACTTCGCCGTATTACAGAGCTCATTTTTAGGTAGAAGTTGTTTTATTTATAACTGATACAACACCAAAAAAAATTATTTTGCTCCAGAAACAATTAATATCTAACCTTTCAACCACGAATCTCAGAATAGACTACGAGTTCTAAGGAGTGGTTTTTCCCCGGGAAGCATGTCAAAACGCGTTTTGTTTTACATTGTAATCAGGTCTAAACATGTTGTAATGCATTCGATACGTAAATACAAGGTAATATAAAACAGACAATGCAATAAAAAAGGCAAATCTGAATAGGAAAGTATATAAAACACGTTACAGACTTTCAGTGAAAAATAGGTATTTTTTTAAAATAACATTGCAGGTAGAGGTCTCAAAGTAGTATGCTAGATTTAACTTACTATTTTTCCTATGATCTATGTACTCATATGTAACTTTTAAGGGGTCTTGTCAGATCAAATTCCTAAATAAGTAAAATCGGCCCACCCTAATAGACACTAGTTGGATTGCCAGAACGATCACAATCCTACCAATTGGTAGTAAAACAAATTCGTTTTGATTCGATTGCTAAAAATTAAAAATATCATTATGGAAGTGAACATGAACGCTATATTGGATAAAATAACAGAAGAAATGACGAAGCATAACTAGAATGGTAACAGAAAACATAACAAAATCAATAGATGAAAAAATGTTGCTCCTCACTATTGGAAATCAACAACTGAAAACGGAAGTAGAAGTCATGAGCACTAGAGTACAGTTCCTGGAGAAAGCGGCTAGGAAAAAGAATCTTATCCTACACGGAGTTCCTCAGAAGGAAAAAAGTGGGACTGAACTAATAGAATTAATTCTGGAAATCTTAAATAAACAAAGTGCTGCAGCTGAGTTAGAACCATGGGACAAGTGGGAACTGAGTAAGTGCTATAGAATTGGAAAACCTAAGAATAACTCTAACAGACCTATCCTTATCTCGGTTACACTGGAATGGAGGCGTGAAGCCGTGCTAAAGAATAATAAGAAGTTTCCAGAAGGGATATATGCCACAGAAGACCTTCCCAAAGAAGTTCTTAATAAAAGAAGGGAATTGTTACCCAAACTAAAAGAAGCAAAAGAAAATGGAATGATTGCCTACTTTAATTATGATAAATTAATTGTGAAAGAAAAATTAACTGAGAAGAGGAAGCGAGCACCATCGGATTCCCCAACAGCAGAAGGCAATCATAGTAACAAACAAAACCCAAACAAAATCAACTCTATGCATAAATACTTCCAAGCCAGAAGCAACAAACAATAGCAACTAATAGGCAGAGGCACCCGGAACACAAACAACCACGACAATAGCAAACGAAATAAGCAACTACAAGTAGCACAACAAGATACAACACAACTTAAATGTCTCCCAAGCCGGCCGGTCCCCGTGGGAGTACTAGACCAATACCCCCTAGAAGAACAGAACCTAAACCTAAACTCAACTACAAATAAGTACAAAAGCAAAACAGAATATATCAATATATCTACACTCAATACAAGGACACTAAGAACCAACGAAGCACTAATGGAGTTAGATCATGCATTAGAAAAAATTAACTGGGACATAATTGGAGTAAGTGAGGTCAGAAGAGTAGGTGAGCAGATAGAAGAATATGGAAAATACATCCTCTACCATATTGGGAGAATACCAGGTATGTATGGAGTTGGATTCCTTATAAAGAAATGCTACAAGAAATACATACAAGACTTTATAGGAATATCAGATAGAATAGCTAAACTTAACATACAATTACCCGGTTTTGAACCCATATCCATCATACAAATATATGCCCCTACAGAAGTTGCAACAGAGGAAGTAAAAGACCTATTCTATGAACAATTACAAACAGCACTAGAAATGTCCCACAAAACAGTATTCTTAATTGGTGACTTCAACGGCCAAATAGGAAAAAGAAGAATAAACGAAGACAATGTGCTAGGACTGTATAGTACAGGTAAAAGAAATAATAACGGACAACGTCTAGTAGACTTAGCACAAAGAAATGACATGAAGATAATGAACAGTTTTTTCAAGAAGTCGAAAAACAAAAAATGGACATGGATATCACCCAATGGAGTAGTAAGAAATGAGATAGACTTCATAATCACAAATAAACCTCAATACTTTTCTGACGTCGACACTGTAAACCAACTCAATTTCAATACGAACCACCGAATGGTAAGAGGCAAAATATTTATGAAAAAGCCAAGAAATGGAAGAAAACACATCAAAACTAACGTTGGGCCTAATATAATACCTATACCACTACCAGAGGAACTTCTGACACCTTTACAAGAAAATCTAGCTCTAGAAATGAAACACAAAAAAGACATACAACAAAATTATAACTTGTTAGTAGAAGGGCTGCATGAAATAGCAAAAAAGATAAAATGCATAACAAGTCAAAAGGATAAAATAGGTATAGAAGCAAGAAAGTTGATAGAATACAGGAAAGTACTAATAGAAAACAGGCAAAGAAATAGAAAAGAAATAGCAAACATAAGTAAACAAATAACAGTTGAAATTAGAAAACACAAAAACGAAACCAGAAGAAATTTAATTCAACACCACATAGAAAAAAACTGGAGGAATAAAGAAGGCTCTTAAGCAACTCAAAGAAAATACGTCATGGATACCAAGCATGAGAAAACGAAGGAAAAGTGAGAAGGCCACAAAACGCAAGGACATTTTAAAAATAGCTACAGAATTTTATAGAGAGCTATTCGACGACAATAATACGACAGAAGCACCGGACACTGAAACAATTAAAGAAGATGAAGAAGACATCCCCAAAATACTAAAGTGGGAGGTAGAATGGGCTATCCGTTCACTAAAGAACGAGAAAGCACCAGGAGACGACGGGATCCGGAATGAGCTCCTGAAAGGTAGCCTACCATACATCACAAATACGGTTACAGATATTTTTAATCAAATCACACATGAAGAGAAGGTGCCTGCACAATGGAAGAAATCTACTATAATACTAATTCACAAGAAAGGAGATACTGACGATATGAACAACTACAGACCTATTAGCCTAACCCCAAGCCTATACAAAGTCTTCTCTAAAGTAATTCTGAATCGGCTATCAAGAATACTCGATGACAGTCAACCGATAGAGCAGGCTGGCTTTCGTAGTGATTTCTCAACAATAGACCACATACACTCTATAAAACAGATCATAGAGAAATGCAATGAATACAACAAAGTATACTACTTGGCATTTGTTGACTATAATAAAGCATTTGACTCTATAAAACATAATTACATCTGGGAAGCCCTGCAAAGTCAAGGAGTTCATCAAAAATATATAAAACTAATAAAAGAAATATATAATAAATCAACCACAAGAATACAGACAGAGAGTATAGGAGAAGAATTTGAAATTAAAAAAGGAGTACGACAAGGGGATCCACTTTCACCAAAGCTGTTCTCGGCAGTACTGGAGCACATATTTAGAAAAATTAACTGGAATAATTATGGTTTGAATATAAACGGGATCAGACTTAACCACCTAAGATTCGCAGACGACTTAATAATACTGAGTGACAACCCACCAGATCTTAAAGAGATGCTGCAGGAACTGGTAGAGAATAGTGAAAAAGCAGGACTTACCATGAATACAAGCAAAACTAAATTAATGACAAATGCCATACAAGACATTATAGAAGTTAATGGATCTCCGATACAATATGTGGAAGAATATGTATATCTAGGCCAACTGATAGCCCCTATAAACCTGACACAGAAAGAAGTAGATGCAAGAATTAATAGTGCATGGAAAAGATATTGGTCACTTAAAGAAATTTTCAAAAACCCAGCAATGTCATCTAAACACAAAAGTAAAGTTTTTAACACATGTGTTATGCCATGCCTGACATACGGCTGCCAAACCTGGGCACTGACTGAAAAACAGAGGAAAGCACTACAAGTGTGCCAGAATAGAATGGAAAGAAGTATGTTAAACATAAAGATCAAAGATAAGGTCAGATTAACCGAGATAAGAAAGAGGACTAGAGTTGCAGACGTTACTTACACTATCAAAAACCTAAAATGGAAATGGGCGGGACACATGATAAGAAATAATAAGGACAAATGGTCGAAAAGAATAACGGTGTGGTATCCAATGGACGGAAAGAGGAATAAAGGCAGACAGAAAAAGAGATGGGAAGATGATATAATTGGGATAGCGGGAAATACATGGAAAAGAGAGGCAATAATAAGAGAAGAATGGCAAAAACTAGGGGAGGCCTATGCCAAGAAGGCAATCCAAATTCAAATTAATGAAGAGGAAGAGATTTAGCATTAAAATTAATAAAACAAGTAAGAGGGTAATGTTTATTTATGGTAAATAGAATTATTGCGATGTTTAAGATGTTATAAAAAAAAAAATGTTTCCTTTTCTAAAATAGTAAAATGCATGAGATGTAATAATGTAAACAATGTCAATGATATAAAATTTAATGGATATGTGTAATGTTACAGTGAAATTTGGAAATAAAGGCTATTTGAATTTGAATTTGAATTTGAATTGTGCTTCACCACCCGCTGAATGCCTGGGGGCCGTGTAATGTCTGGAAATTTGGAAAGAATTTCATGGTATTTATTTACAATATTTACAGTTTTAATGGATGGTCTATTTGTGTGAGTGATGGAGGCCGGGGTGGTGAGCCCAGTCACTCCACATCTCAACAATTTATTGCGACAATCCGGGAGTAAATTGTAATATGCCAAAAAATCGGCTCCAATAATAGCAGTCTCCACGTCTGCGATAACAAAATTCCATTTGAATTCACGACGGAGACCTAGGTTTAATAGAAAGGAACGACAACCATATGTTTTAATTATTGTGCCATTTGCAGCAGTCAGATTGTACTCTGAGGCCCGG
This sequence comes from Aproaerema taeniolella, assembly GCA_949987775.1. Lineage (NCBI taxonomy): Eukaryota > Metazoa > Arthropoda > Insecta > Lepidoptera > Gelechiidae > Aproaerema > Aproaerema taeniolella. The sequence continues at coordinate 22,183 of CATLJT010000193.1, forward strand.
TGCTGGTCCCTCAAGAGCTTCCGAGGAAAACAGCACAGGTCCGAGCCTGTGTCTAAGAGGTAAGTATATTTACTGGTTTGGTCCGTGACAAATAAGCGGCTGCTACCAGAGGGGCAGTCGGCTGCCGCCACTACTGACCGCCGTTCTGGTTTTCCGTCCAGGTACATGGCTTGATACATTTAGCAGCCTTTTTTCCAAACCTGCTATGGTACCAACAGGTGCCACTGGCTGATAGAGGTCTTGAGCGGGACCGAGATTGTGACCTTGCGCTAGGGTTATTCTTAACTGATAAGGCCATTACCTGTTGGGACAAGGCCTGCAGCTGGGCGGTCATTGCTGCCCAGTCAGGCTGTGACGACGATGAAGTAGCAGGCGGCGACGATACAGAGCTGACGGACACTGGATTAACTTCTAATATCTTGTCAGCCAGCTCTGCAACCTGATCTAGGGACAAGTCGCTTTGTGCTGTTAGTATACCCTGAACAGACCGGGGAAGACGCTGCAGCCATAGCTCCCGCAGGAGTTTGTCGTCCGACAATGTTTTCCCCGCGAGGGAACGTAGGTGGCGCAGGAACTGTGTAGGTTTTCTGTCGCCTAGCTCTTCTCCTGAAATTAGAGAACGCACCTTTTGAGATTCTGATGTGGAGAAACTGCTGATCATCTCCCCCTGTATCCACTCATAACGTTGGCCTTTGGGGGGAGGGTTCACAACGAGATCCTCCACATCAGCGCACAGTTTTGAATCTATCTGTGCCACAACATGATTATATTTCGTTTCGTCCGTTGTAATACCTGACAGCGCAAACTGCGATTCAATGTGGGCAAACCAGGCGGCGGGCCGCTCGTGCCAAAACGGGGCTAACTTGGGGCGAACTGCGTTAGTCGCCTTAGATGCACCGTTAACGAGAGCATCTTGAAGTTTCTCATTCTGAGCTTGCAATTCGGCGAGCTTAGCCTGAAGGGCCTCTAAATCTTTTTCCGCCATAGTACCACTAGATCAGAACCTATAACAGCTTAACTTAATAATAGGTACTACACTTTACAAACTACAGAAAAATTATAAAAATACAATAAAATTAAAACCTAGCGTTACCTTGTCAATCCAATATAGGTATTTACACAATAACACTAACGAAAATTTACAAAAAATGCACAGAATAGAAATGTTTGAACATAAACAATCACTTCTTGTTTGAGGTTATGCAAAAACTTTTGGGGTGCGTTCGAAAACTATCGGTCGAAATTGGGGTCGCCGGCGTCGGAAATAGGGTCGACGTGTCGGAAAAGGGGTCGACGTGTCGGAAAAGGGGTCGGCGTGCCGGAAAAGGGGGCAGATGCGCGCGACCGGGGGCTCCGCTGTCGTCTGGCTGATTGATGACAATGCTTGGACTCAGTCCCGGCGGCTGATAGCCTGCCAGGGACTTGATGACGCAGAAGAAATACGGCGGGGTGATCCGCTTGGCAACCTGGGGGCTCCTTAGCAACAGGACCGAGCGGCACTTTTTGCCGGCCAAGGACGTAGTTGTTGATGGAAATCCGGTCCTGGCGGCCGTAGGTACCAACCAAGGACTTGTAGGCACTTAGCAACACTCACGCCGCCGCTTAGCAACAACTCCTGGCGGCAACTTGAGAGCCTGCCGAGGATGTTGTGCGGCTGGGGAGCTGGCTGCTTCCTATAGGTACGCTGGAAACTCCGCTTGCGCTCGTCACAAGCAGCACTCCTTTGATGAGCACTGATGCCGACGAATTCACGGGGTCACCAATGTAAGGAATCAGTGGGGTTCCTTCGTTTACAGAATAATAGAAGTTCCAACGTTCACAGGAGTTTATTGCGTTCCACAAACAAATGATACACATTAACCTTATAAGTTTATACGGATCACTAAAAATGTCCCAGCCGGTAATTTTCGCGTGGTCGCGGTTGCGAGCCGAGCAGAAAGTGAAAAGTGGGCGGATGTCCTGCCAACCTAACACACCCAACATTCAACCAATCACCGGTTGCTTCTGCCAACATAAGTGTTGCAGGAAATCTAAGTGTTTGGAGACCGGCGAATTGGCCAAACGTCGGGTGCTGCAGGCAAAGGCAATCGCCACAAACTTATCCCTACTAATATTATAAATGCGAAAGTAACTCTGTCTGTCTGTCTGTCTGTTACCTTTTCACGCCTAAACCGCTGAACCGATTTTGATGAATTTTGGTATAGAGATAGATGGAACCTTGGGAAAGGACATAGGGTACTTTTTATCCCACAGTTGGGCACGATATAACCTGTAGTCTACGCGGGCGGAGCCGCGGGCGGAAAGCTAGTAAATAAATAAGAAGTAAAATAAAATGTATTGTTTTAGAGACACATGACAAAAATGCTCTGCCTTAAAAAAATAATCAAATTATCTTTATTTCATAAAACATTCAGGATGCGACTTCAAATAAGGATTTAAATACATACATACATATCCATTCTTTTGACTCTACCTACACCTATTTGCATATTTCAACACCTTCTCTGTCATTTAATTAAAACTCCAGTTTCAAGCTTCCTCTGACTCAATGTTAGGCAGTGCTTGTCACGCTCTTTTTAACCGAATTAAAAAAAGGAGGATGTTCTAAATTGGATTGTGTGTTTGTTACCCTATAACTCTGACAATTGTCGGCCAATTTTCAAAATTATTTTTTTTATTCGAAAGAGTAGGTATACTCCTGAGGTGGTCCCATATAAATTTTATCGGAATTAATTGAGCACTTTAAAAAAAATAACAAAAAACACATTAAATTATATTTCGATGATGTTATAGTTTGTTGTTATCTTCTGACAGTCGTTGGGATTGAAGTCACTGGATTATTGCTAACAAAATTTCTAATTATCTATTGATGTTATTGAAATGAAATAACTACTGTTTTGGAATAACTATTAGAAATGATGGGACATACAAAGTTTATGTATTATCATTTGGAAAAATAGCCATAGAAAAAAGTTACATTAATCAAGGATAAATTAACATCAAATAAACAAATACACTTTCGCATTTATAAATATTAGTTAGGATAAATGAGTGTGTAAGTTAGTTTGTCCTTAGAAGTGAAAAACTATTATGACAAGTAGTTTTGATGAGCCCTTACCACTTTTACATTAAACCTGTAGGTTCCATGGAACCCATTTTAGGAATTACTGCATACCATCTGGGTAATTTGTTAACTTTAAGAAGGCTCCAATATGGAGTGACTTTAAATTAATTAACGAAACTTCACGCCGATTATCCCATTGAAACTGAAAAATTTTCCCTACCTATATTAAATTTTCAAAATACTTTTTCGACTTCCCACACTAAGGAATTCAGCTTATAGCTCAAGTTATATGAAGAGGCGTAAATTGTTTGTGAAAATATTTTGACCTATGTTCTTTAGGGAAAGTTGTTCAGTTACTAAACTGTTATGTTTTTTAAAGAAAGTTGTTCAGTTCTATTCATTTAGAGGTCGCCCGCCAAGCACAGACGGGTGATCAGTCCACTTATTTGGGACCATTTCACCCAGTTAGTACACTGAACAAATTTCCCTATAGAACATAGGTTAATTTACATCCTTAATTCTCACTACTTAACTCCAAACAATGCTCAATGATCTAGAGAGAGAGAGCAGAAGAGTAGGACTTACTATGAACACAGAAAAAACTAAAATCATGACAAATGGTACCAAGGAGCCTATATACATCGGGAACAGATTAATTGAATATGTAAACGAATATATCTACCTTGGACAAATAATCTCACCAGAGGACTTGACAACAAAAGAGATAGAGAGACAAACAGGTAACGCTTGGAAACGCTATTGGAGCCAAAAAGAAGTAATGAAAAACAAGGAACTAAGTATGACAACTAAAAGGAAAATATTCAATACTTACCTGTATCTTACCAGTCCTTACATATGGATGTCAAACCTGGGCTCTAACCAAAACCCACTATAAAAAATTAGAAACATGCCAAAACGCTATGGAGAGAAGTATGGCAGGGAAAAAGCTTTCAGACAGAATAAGAATGATATCAATAAAGAGACACACTAAGACAAAAGACGTAAAGACCACTATCAAGAAACTAAAATGGAGATGGACGGGGCATACAATTAGGGGAAAAGAAAAATGGAGTAAAACAATTATGAACTGGTTCACAGGAGACAAGAAAAGAAAAAGAGGCAGACCTGTTAGAAGATGGGGTGATGAGATTAGGACAATTGCGGGAGGCTTATGGACAAGAAAGACGAAGGACAGGGGGGTATGGAGAGGGTTGGAGGAGGCCTTTGCCCAAAATAAAGGGCAAACAGACTAAAGGAGAGGGAAAAAATATAAAAAATAAAATAAAACAAAATCAAATTGAAAGTAAAATAATTTAATAATTTTAAAATAATTTAATGTTTAATATCATAAGAAAATAAATGAATCAAATGTTCAAAATTATTAATAATGCATGTAATGTATAAAATCAATAATGCATGAATTGTAATGTTGTTTTTCATAATGTCTGAATAAAGGCTATTATTATTATTAATTTCAACTTAGTAAAGTTTCATTAAATTTTGCCTTTTTGAATTTAGCGGGATTATATATTACATTGGTATTACAGTGGTAATAGGTTAGAATAACATAGGCTATAAAATTTTAGGCATTATTAAGGAATACAGTTGCAAATGGAAAGCTAAATTTTGTAAAAGAATATTCGAGAACCAAGGCATCTCACATCTGCCTTGAGATAGAAACAGTGAGTGGATGACTAACGAGCAGATAATTGGGGAACATTTTACCCAGATTGTACTTATCTTTTATGGAAAGATTTCATTGACATGACACAGGCCATTTGGCAATTCAGTTGAACAGGAGACTTATTTGACCATACCCCACATGCTTTGAGGAAGATTTCTTTACAAATCAGACAAAATCATATTTAGATTTAGCAGTGCCTTAGTCATATGGCTAAGTGCCGAAATCTTGCTTACAACTTCAACTAAGAAAATAAATACAAAAGGATTATGATTTCTAATCAGCCAATTTAATTCGGTTTTTAAATGTAGGTACTGGAATTATAAATATTAGATTACACACCGTGTTCTCAAGGAAATTCATTAACTTTGCAAAATGCTTTAATGAAAATGAATAGTAACAGTATTTCATAAATGTATCCATAATAAAAAAGGACCAATTCAATGGTGAATAACAGGCCAAAGTTAACCCGTCGCGCGCTTGTTTAAGCGCCGTGCGATACAAATCCTGCACACACAGGTGTGCATAAATCACGCAAGGGTTTAATGCATATCCTTATGTACACAGTATAGATATTTAAGATAATTTGTATATTAACCTTTAACTGAGTCAAATAATTCAGCTAAAAATAAAACAAAACTCAACTTCATAAAACAAGTACTGATTTTGAAATATTATGCAACATTTGACTTAGAAGGAGAGTCTATCATTAATACTGTTTCAGTAAATGCATCTAAGTAAAATATTTGGTCGCTGGGTCATGTTAGGGGCGGTTTTGAGTTAACAAAGCTTCAGAGCAGTAAGAATTGTATACGAAATGAATATTATAATTAAACTATATGATACTTGGTTTTATGTAGTTAAGAACTGCGGTATTTCCTGAATATTTGATACATGACCCTCTCACCCGAAATCCTGACGCAGGAGCAAGTTGCAAAGTGTGCATTATATTAGTGTGCAAATGGAGCATTTGAGTTGTTTACCTTGACACAGATACCACATCCGATGCAGAGTTCCTCAGAGATGGTGGCTATCTTGTCGTTTGGAGTCACCTCTATACAAAGCTTTCCCATGCGCACCACGGGACAACTCTTCTTGCACTCCTGCCTGCATCTCTTCGGCTTGCAACGGTCCGCGTTCACAATCGCGATTCGCGTCAGCTTATCCGTCTCCTCATTATGTCTATGCCGAGACATCACTGCCAACACAAAACAATAACTAAAATCATACAAGTAAGAGGAAACAACTCAAACTTTCTTCTTTAGGTGGCACAGTTGTTTGATATAACCTCAATAGTTATCAGGTGATCATGAAGTGTTTAAATGTATGACAACTCTACTGAAACTTTATTTATACAATTGCACAAAGGGAAACAAAAATTAACAAGGCTAAAATCACGCTAATACCTGTTTATAAGAAAACGAACGTTGGCAAAATTTGGCCTACGTTCGCGTGTCCTTCAAGGAGTATATAACACTGCGTGTGTCCTTCTACCTCGAATTTCGACGAGGCTATTTCCACTAACCTTTTTTTTTTTTAATTTTAGTATTGGCAAAGGATTACATGAATGTACAGCCACTCTTTTTTTATATTTAACACTGGCAAAGAAGTAATTCATTATACAGCCACTTGCTAGGGTTCCGTATCCAAAGGGTGTATAAAGGGTGTGTTCGTCCGTTCGTCTGTCACCACTCACCAGGCTATATCTTATGAAATGATATAGCTAGACAGTTAAAATTTTCACAAATGATATATTTCTGTTACCGCTGTAACAACAAAAAGCCAAATGCGAGTCGGACTCTGGCTCCCATACAAAACTTTGCATTTTTTCAACCAAAATACTCCCGAAGAATTATAGATTGCCTTTGGTGTTGGGTAAAGTTTCAGGCATTCTATTCTATTCTTATAAATGCACTTTATGAATAGGCATACCTATTCTTAAACTGGTAGCTAATCCAACACAATGCATGAATATGCCATGCCTTTTACGGATGCCACACTGTGTCTAGCCGACGACGCGGTATCGGCATGGCAGGGGCAAGAAGACTGCTTTCGACACCCAGAAAGCTTTTCTAGAAGTAACCCAGCGGCTCTCGCTGATCTCAACCGATCAGTGAGGTTAAGGGACGTACAGGCAGGGAACCTGATGGGTGACCAAAAGAGGCAATTTATCACGAGCGTTTCCGTGCTTCGGAGGGCACGTTAAGCTGTCGGTCCTGGCTGTTGTCGATTGACTACAGTCGTTAAAACCAAGTCAGAGGCCATTGTGCGGTTTGAAAACTCTGACACCAGGGTTAGCGAAGTTCGTCTCATTCTTGAATATACCTACACGATAAGAAGAAGAAGATAGTTTAAGCTTTTGAAAAGCTCCAGCGATATCAGCTCGGAATCAATACCAGTGTTGGAACAATTTGTTCTTTTAATGACAGACAACAGCACGTCTGGTTACCCATTTTCAATACGAATGTCAAGGACAACATGTATAGCCAGATGTGCTGCCGTGTCTACGACAGAATGAGTGAAATAGAATATAGCCTTCCACGTTGAACTGGGAGTGCAAGTAAAACTTAAAAAGTACCAGCTGCCAACTCTTCCCGAGCATACTACAAAAGTCAGTAAGTAGGACGCGAAGGTTTTGTTGTATTATAGGTTTATAGGCGAAAGTCTGAAAACCTCTCACCTTTATACATCATTGGTTCATCTAATAACCCTCAAAATTGTATGTCAAACGTGGCATCAAGTGGTTCTAAGACCCCTTATGCACTTCTTACCCCGATGGGTATTAAAGGCGTGAGCTTATTATGTATGTATGTATGTATGAAGGGTAGACGATACTCTCCGATGCTTTTAGTTCTCAAACCAAATCATTTTCTTTCAGCAATCAGTAAGTTTGTACTATTCAGTAGGTACCTAGTCATCTAGACAACCTCTAAAATGGAAAAAAAACTTTTGACTAAACTACTGAACCGATTTTGATGATTAGGGTGTCATTAGAAAGCAGATGATGCGTAGATTTGTTTTTTATGTCACTTCCTTACACCCTCCCAATTAGATTCCTAAAAAGACATTAGAACGGAATAAACATCATCGATGTTGTCATTTGACCTCTAAAATACGATAAGGGTCGAATCCAGCTGGCTTCCACATCTTAAGATACTCATTGTTGTATCCTCATGTGCCCTCTAAGAATATCTATATTTTTCAAATTGCCGCCCCGCTTAATCAGCAGTAGGTATTAGTAGAACCAGCAGTAGGTATTAGTAGAAATAGCCAAAACAAACAAGATTGCGGCCAATTTTAAAGATTTCTACAATAATTCATGACAAAGACCGAGACGCTGTTATAGTAATTTAATTAGTTTTTGTTTCGTTTTACTCGTCACTAATAACAACCGAAAAAACACATCTGTCAACTCGGTTATTTGGCGCTATGTGAAACTATAAAGTGAGACAAAAAATCATTTTTTGTATGGACTTATCTTTGGTCTCTTTCTTTTTTAATGACTGAACGTATATCGTGTGAAAAAAGCGGACCGTGGGAGGTCAGTGAAAATAGGATCAGCCCTCGAATTTGCCTCGGTTTTTTGGCGGGAACCTTCGAACAAGAAAGGCGCTTTGTTGAAAAGATAATTTCTAAAAAACTTTTAAACTGTCGAAACATCTTGTTAATACTTGTATATAATTTAATTTAGTTAGTAGCTTCATATTGTACAGTTTTTATTCCCTTCCCCAATCATGGGGAAGAGTAAAAAGCGGAAGAAGGAGGATACGGTTCCGGACCTGCCTGTGACCGATTCGGAACCTGAGTCAGAGGCGTCAGAGAAACCAGAAGATGATGAAGATAAGTTCAAAATATTTAATGTACCTGGGTATACTCGTAAATACCCCGAGAACTCGAACAAAACTGAGTTCATAGTTTTTCTTTCTCATGAAGATGACAAAAAAAGTTGGCGGGACATTGATAGACTAGCTCTATCTAAAGCTCTTCGCAAATATTGCGTTTCTGGAATAATGCATCTGAGACCTATCAATAAGTTCAAAGTAGGTATAACATTTGATGTCTCGAATAATGCTAATGTATTCATACAAAACAAAGACCTGCTTGATGAACTCTCGTTGAAAGCCAGTATTCCGGCCGTTGACACAGAAACGACTGGTGTGTTGACATCTGTGCCCATCAGTATGTCCAACAAGAAAATCTTCTCATTGATAGGCAGTTCACGCAATGTTATCCAGGTAAGGCGCTTCATGCGTAAAGTTCGGGGTGATAGCGGTAAGGTCTCTTTTGAACCTACACAGACTGTGGCAGTAACTTTCGCTTCAACGCAACTTCCGGAGTACGTTTATCTTGACAATTGGCGTCATGAAGTTAATATGTATGTTCCACCAGTCAAACAATGCCTCAGGTGCATGAGATATGGTCATATTGCAAAATATTGTAAGAACTCAGAGGTTTGTTCTATCTGTTCAGAAAACCACAATTTTAGAATGTGTCAAAAGTCTGCGAATGAAGCTAAATGTGTTAACTGCTCAGGTAACCATATAGCTATCTCCCTCTCTTGTCCTATAAAAAAAGAAAAAGTTGAAGAAAATAAAATAAAATCTAAAACTGTACGTTATGCTGACTTGTTCAATGAAAACCAATTTCCTCAATTAACTGCAAAATCCATTGAAAATCAAATCAGTAATTTATCGAAATCTGACGCTTTTATGAATCTCATGGTAGAAATAGTAATGAAAATAATTACCAATAAAAATAAAGATGTCCCAATTAACTCTGGTTCCATCAGAGAAACTATACAGCAAACATTCAGAAATAATTCTCGTATAGTAAAATAATTATGAATATTTTAAACATATTACAATGGAATGCACAAAGCTTAAATAGTAACAAGTTAAATTTAACTCATTTTCTCTATGACAACAATATACTCTTAGCAATAATTTCAGAAACTTGGTTAAAACCGCATAAAACATTTAATATTAAAGGTTACAGCATTGAACGAAATGATTGTGGGAATGACCACAATGGGGTGGCAATTCTTGTACATAACTCTATTTCCTATACTAAAATAAATACATTTTTTGATGATTCTCTCCAAAACATATGTATCAGGATTACATTTAATAACAAAGAAATTAGTGTTGTTAGTTTTTACAGTCCAAAAAATTGTAGACCTGTATTTGATAGGAAAAAATTTGAAAACTTAATTAAATCTGTGCCAAGTCCTATGATATTCGCTGGTGACTTTAATGCTTTTCATACTTCTTGGGGTTGTGATGCTGACACACCCCGTGGAAGAGACGTCCTGGGAACGATTGACGACAATGATTTAGTTCTTCTTAATGACGGACGCCCTACTACTGTTGGTTCTTTATCATGGCGCCCTAATGCGCTGGATCTTTCTTTTGTCTCGTCATCTTTAGCACTTTCTTGCACTTGGGCAGTACTTGATGAGCCTCTTGGAACTAGTTATCACCTTCCTGTAATTATGAATGTCGTTATTAGTAATAATAATAATAATAGTGTTTCAAATAGTAGTTGTTTAAATAGTAATAAACATTTGCCCACCTACCCTAATTATAAATGGGTAGATTGGAAAATGTACTCAAAGAAAGTAGATTCATTGTTGGAGGATTTTCAGTTTGATCAATATTTACCTATTGAGGCTTATCTTTTCTTTTGTAAAGTTTTACACGTTTCAGTTGAACATTCTTTACAAAATGGTCAGCAAACTGTTGCAGTTGATAATTTTCAATGTTTAAAAAAAAAGCATAGAAAATACAATCTTCCCTGGTGGAATAATAAATGTGCTGATGCTGTCATGAATTCAAAACAAGCTTATCTTGAGTTTAGGTACAATCCTTCTGAAGCAAATTATATAAATTTCAAAAGACTACAGGCTCTAAAAAAGCTCACCATTAAGATGGAAAGAAGAAATAGTTGGGTCACTCTTTGCAATGGCTTCAATCGTTGTACACCTTTATCTGAAATTTGGAAATTTATGCGTAAATTTAATAAATCATACATATCTACAGAAGTTCATGATGACTCCTGGGTCTTTGATTTTTTAAAAAAATATACACCAGATTCTGTTCTAAATCAACACAGTTCTCAAAATTCCAGTCCTCTATATCATGGTAATAATTATCTTTTGGAACCATTTTCTATTCAGGAATTAACTTCAGCTATTCTTTCAAGGAGAGATACAGCATTTGGTCTTGATGGAGTATCATATATTTTATTAAAAAAATTGGGTAGTAATAGCTTGAATGTGTTTCTTAGTATATTGAATTTACTTTGGAAAAATGACCAAATACCTGAAGATTGGAAAGTAGACTGTCTTGTTCCCATTCTCAAACCTGGAAAACCGAAACTTTGCCCTGATTCCTATCGTCCTGTTGCACTTACTTCATGTGTGGGTAAAATATTTGAACAACTTTTAAAACAGCGTTTAGAATTTTATGTTGAAAAAAATTGTTTATTACCTTCTAATCAGTTTGGGTTTCGGAGAGGTCGTTCAGCTCGTGAAAGTATTTCCCAGCTTCATCTTGATATCCATAATTCTGTAACAGTAAAAAATAATTATTTATTATCAGTATTTTTTGATGTGGCTGGTGCCTTTAATAGTGTTAATGTTGAAATTCTTAGCAGTGAACTTCGTTTGATTGCATTTCCAGATAAAATTATTAATTGGATTCAAAATTTTTTATATGGTAGGAAAGTGTTTGTAAAATACAATCGGCATTTATATGGTCCTAGGACTTCCTCTGTAGGTGTTTGTCAGGGAGGTATTCTATCTCCATTGATTTTTATTCTTTATATCAGACAATTGAATTTAATTCTGGGTTCAGAAGTAAAAAATTTACAGTTTGCAGATGACTTGGTTGTTTATGCATCAGGGGCAGACTTGGCCTCGTTGGGTGATACAGTTAATGTTGGACTAACAAAACTGCAAAATTATTTTTCGTACTTAAATTTAGAAGTAAATCCTCATAAGACTAAGGTCATTCTTTTTGGAAAAAAAAATAATGTCTTGCCAACAATTTTTTATAATGATTGTCCTTTATCTTATGAAAAAGAAATCAGGTTTCTTGGGGTCATTTTTACTCAAAATTTGTCTTGGAAAAACTATGTCAATCATATTGCAACTAGGGCCAACAAAGCATTTAATATATTAAAATCTTTAACTGCTAAAGATTGGGGTGCCGACTGCAAGGTACTTTTAACCCTTTACAAGTCCCTAATAAGGAGTCATTTTGAGTATGCATTTATGTGTTTTGCTGCTGATAGCAAACTTGTGGACACTCTTGAAAAAATCCAAAATAAATGTTTAAGACTAGTTACTGGTGCATTCTGCACAACCCCGATATGTGCTATGCAAGTGGAATGTAGGGTTCCACCTATTGGTTTACGTTTAGCCCATTTAAAGGAACGGTTCATATTGAAATTATATAGAAATGTTAATAACACTCTTCTTCAAAATCTGTTAAACTCACCAGTGAGTTATTATCAAAAATATTATTATCTTCTTCAAGATTTCACTTGTTTCACACAGTTCTTGTCAAGTATGGATATTGAGAGGAGTGATTTTTTGCCGTGTTATCATGGCTCATATCAAAGCAAATTTCCTGCAATAAACATAATTATTGATAATAAAATTTGTTCAAAAGAGGAATTCAATTCAAAATTATTGGAATGGTCAGACTTTAAATATGTTTTCGCGGATGGATCTAAAGATTCTAATAATGTTTCGCTGGCATTTGTTGTTCCATCTTTAAAGTTAGGCATTGGACATAAGATAAACAATAACTCAAGTATTTTCACAGCAGAAGCTGCGGCTATTTTCACTGCATTAAATCATATAAAACATAATAGTCAAGGTCATCTTAAATGGTTGATAGTTAGTGATAGTATGAGTGTTTTAATAAACTTGTCAAATAACAAATTAATTGCAGACACTAACTATATAATTCATGACATAAAAGAAATTTGGCTAGAACTTTCCGCTCTTGGTTTTAGAATTGATTTTGTTTGGGTACCAGCTCATGTTGGAGTGGCAGGAAATGAGCAAGCAGATTTTCTTGCAAAAGCAGTAAATAATTCATCTATAGTTTCTAATGATAACTTCTTCAAAATTTCTTTGCCCTGTACTGACGTTGTTTCTATTTTAAAGCGACGTATGTGTGTGGAGTGGGGTAAGCATTTTTATAACAGTACCTATGTTCAAAATAAGGGTAAATTTTATGTCACTCTTGATGTACAGGTTGATAGCATACCATGGTTTATTAAATATAATCATACTTACATAAACAGGAAGTTTTATACAACGCTCTGTCGTATGAGGTTTGGTCACTTTCGGCTCAATTTTCATTTACATCGAATGGGAATGATAGGCTCTCCTCAGTGTGAGTTTTGTTCGACTCAGGAAGATCAATCCCTTGAACATGTGCTGTTTGGTTGCCCGTCCTTTGGCATTCAGCGCCTTGTGCTGATGGACGAGCTGATTGAAATTTATGGTCAGCCCGATTTGGTCCCGCGTTCTGTAGAGGAGTTTTTAATAAATCCGTCTACTTTTCTTTCTTTGTACAAATTTATTGTAAATACTGTTAATGAACTTTAGATTTCAGCTTATTTCAGCTTAATTGTATATATAATGTAAATATAAGAAGGGAAAAAAAAGAAAATGAAATGAAGAAGATTTTAACTGACATTTACTCATCGGATATGACGTTTTCATGAAAGAAAGAAAGGAAAAAAAATCAAGATAAAAAAATCTTTTGACCTAATGTAAAACGAATGAACAAAAAAATGACTACTAAACATGATATGACGAAGGAAAAAATAATTATATTTAACTACTGAAGACGTATATTTTAATAAAGAAACTTACTGGATTGGATTTACTAATGACGAGGCAGCATGGTTTTTTAACCTTAGCCTGTCCCACATGGGACGAATGGAAAAAAAAAAAAAAAAAATTGCCTCGAATGTCAAAAGGATCGAGTCGAGTCGAGCGAGTTCGTCTATCTATGGCAACACTTAAAACGACTTTGATTTCGTTCGAAAATGTCTTAATCACCGCGTCATCAAAGGGTATTTGTTTTTTTTACTTAGGTTTTTTTAGTTTGATATTGTCTTCGAGTGACGTTGGACAACGTCTTTGCTGGTTCTAAATATCTGATATATATTTTAATCTTTAAAAATAACTAAAAAAAACCTTTTAGTAGACACACCTTTTAGTCATAATTTCTGAACGATTTCTAAACATGTGTTGCCTTCACAAAAAAAATAGTGTTGTTGAGATGAAATCGATTTCATAGAGTCCATAACCACATCTGCAAAGAACACAATTACTCAAGAACACATTTAAGATAGTCATAGTAATAAAGTGCCTAATACTATGAAGCTAGCATAACCATCTTGAAATGGTCGAAGCCTCGACAAGAATTAGATTTAAAAAATAAAACTCCATAGGGATGGGCTGAAAATCTGCTGTTTTTTTTGACCAATTCAACCAAATGTAGCTACTGTGATTAAATATAAATTCAAGTTTGTACTTAATTATTACGTTGGAATAAAACTATTTATTTTATTTGTAAAGTATTTTAAATAGAAACCTTTAGTGTCCTCCTGTTTGCAGCGCCCTAGCAGGGTTAAATTTTTTAACTGTTTTAACTTTAATAAGAATTCGGCACCCTCTCAGTAAATAACGTTTCTAGATTTTGAAACTTGTGTCTTGAAGTGTACCGGTTCACACCATATTTAATCGTCATTGCATTGTTTAGCAGGATATAATTTTGTAGCTTTGATTTTTTCCTTCTGTGTAGGTTTATTATCGTGGTGGAGCACGACTTGTCTGTGCTGGACTATCTCTCCGACTTCATTTGCTGTCTTTATGGCGTCCCCGGCGCTTATGGTGTGGTTACTATGCCTTTCTCCGTAAGGGAAGGTAAGTAGGAAGTTATTACTGTGTTACTTAACATTTATTTGTGATTTCATTGGCTTTAATTTAGCAAAAAATTAATATGTGAATGAGCAATTTTTCCCAAGGAACATAGGTCGAAATATGAAAGAACATATTCGCCACTCCTTACCACTTGTACAGTCACGAAATGAAAAACTTCGCCGTTTTCAAATTGATTTCTTTATCGTGCCCCGAGCACATATGAGGGATTTTCTGACAGCTCAGAATTTTGTTTACCAAACATATCATGACCTAATCCTTTTGCGTATTACTCAATTTCTTAATCATTTAAATTATTTAAATGCACATACAAATTTTGATAATATACTTGATATTTGCATAGAACGAAACAGCACGCAACGTCATTGCAACATTTTGGTTGTCAAACAAAAAGTCGAACAAGTTTAAAATTGAGTGAGCGAACTTTTGAAGTTTTACTTTTGTTTTCAGTTTCGCAATTCATTTGCTTTCTAAATAAATATTTATTCTTGAGAATTTCATCCAGGAGTGTTTATCTTGTAGGATTTTGTAAAAACATGAATCTAAAAAACAAAACTGGGAGGCTACCACCGTTCTTGCGTGAATTTGACGCGATGATTTTGATGCTGACGGAAGGAAGCTGATTCAATTGGTACCATGGGGACGCATTGTTTGCGAACTAGTGAGAAAAATATAAGAATGAATGACGTCGGGGATCTTAAATATGGATTAAGAAATCTATAAGAAGTCAGAAAAATATAAATTGGGTTCTCAAAGCTCTCAAAGATCTTGAAGCATACGAAGCATAAGACAAAATTGGATTAAATCTCACTTTGGGCTGCCATGACACGTCACGTGACAGGCCGTCTAAGTCGAAGCTTGAAAGAATGAACGATCCCATGCGTACTCTTTTTTTTTTCTGAAACAATTGGTACCATGTAAGGATTTTCCGACTTTATGGAAATTGATTTTCACGCTTTTGAAGTAGGCGACTCCTCCGGCGTCAACATCGCAAGTTTTCCTTTGAAAAACATTATTTAGCGGCTTAATAAAATACATAATTTGTAAATTTGTTGTTAGAAAGTCATTTTGTATATAAACTAAGAAAGAAAACCTTCCAAAACTAAAATTTTTTTTTTCGTAATTTTGAGTTTTGTTTTTGTATGTATTTTAAATTTTCCCGCGTGATGTTTCCCATCCTTCCATCTCATTTCACATCTCGTTCTTGTATCAAAGAGTATGTAGTCTTGTAAACTCCTTGGCTCTTGTCATTGTAACTTGCTGTGGAGATAAACATTTGAAGTTTTTACAGTAATCACAACAATATTTTTGGCGAAAACGAAAATCTGTTGGTGATTAAGTACTTCTGAGGGCAACCACTACTAGATAAAAACTTAATATTACCCAGTAGACAGACTGAAACTATACAAAAGCAATTTGATTGCAGAAGAAGTGTTTATGTTGTGGAGAAACATAATCTTCCTTATCAATTTAGTGGCTACTGGCACAGTAAAGACCCACTGCAAACTTGAGTTTTCCCAGCAGACAGTTAAGATGTCTGGAAAAAGTCACAAAATTGATTCAATGTGCCTGAATTTTATTTTTGCTTGTACATGTGAGTGAAGATAGAAAATGATGGGATAAACACCTGAAGGAACTTCTAGATACCATGAGGAAACTCAACTCTTCGACTTCATCAGTATACACAAGACGTAATGCTAATGCATCTTCCAACAAGTGATTTTCACCTATAAGAGACTGCGGACATTCCGGAGAAAGTTCTGTATTTATTTTCAACAGTTTTTTTCTTGGATGAATTATGACAGTTTGATTTTTAGTTTACTAGGTGATTTATTGGGAGAATTTATTGGAATAAAATAAAATTATGTGGAACAAGTTTTTTTATTCATATATGCATGTTAATCTTATTATATCAGATATCACTCATTTTCCAAACAAAGTCCTTGTAACAGGCTCTATACATCTTATTCTCAACCATCCTCATCATTCTCAGTTTTGTTCTTATTCGAATACCCATCATTCCAAAAATTATACATTCAGTTTTTGATTGGTGCTAGAGCCTTTTACTATGTATCTTTACTGTCAACTAGTTAAAATCATGTAACTCTATTAGGAAGTTCCCAATACACAATAAATCAAAGTTATTATGTTGGTTTGATTGGTAGTCTTCCAACAATAATAATTATCATATCATTGACGGTGTTCTCAGTGTACATACATGGCAGTAGTTGTGTTCGTGAAGAATTATCTTAATGAAAGGCAGCCACATCCCTGAGAAAGTTCGATTTTTTTTTTCTCAGCAGCTTTATCACGATAACGACTAACTCGCGCTCGGCTCACGGTGAAACTTCACTTTGATTGCGCGAGGGTCCCGCGCAAAGAATTGCTCGCCCTATGGCGTTGTCAATGTTGACATAGGACCGCGGTGTTGTTGCGGCGCTGTCACTAACGTACAGTCAAGAGCAGGTCACGCTTTACACTACCAATTTAAGCTGAGCTCTGATTTATACTGCGCGCCATACAATGCAGGGCCGGTCCAAAGTGTCAAGCTTGCCAGTCATCTTTTAAAAGCTTACTTTGCACATGCTTTACAAAACCTAAGATGACTCACTCCACCTGGAAATAAATTAAGTTAATGAAAGCAGATTAATTAATTCTTTTCATCTTATTTAATATAACTGGGAAAACTTCATCTCCTTCAGAATGAAATAACATATTGTAAAAAAAGAAGTCTAAATGTGTTTTTTATAAGATGTACTTCAGAGACTGTGCTCAGAGGCTGCATTGGCTCATTCCGCCTGCCCCTTTTTTCCATCGGACATCCAGATGCACTGCGGGTATCACCCTTATCTTGTCAAGATCCCTCGGATACGTACTGAGCGCTATTCTTCATCTTTTATATTGCGCACTGCCAAGGAGTGGAATTCCCTGCCGGTGTCTGTATTTCCGAGTTCATACAACCCAAATATCTTTAAAGTACGAGTGAATAGGCTTCTTCTGGGTGAGTTCGCTACATCCTCGACCACATCTTTTCCCTAAGCTAGATTGTGGTCAAGAGCGAACCCATCTAAATATATAAAACAAAGTCGTGTTAGTTACACCACTTATAACTCAAGATCGGCTGGACCGGTTTCCATGGTTTTTGATTTGTTGTATTTCTCTCCATCCCGAATAGCAGAATAACTATTAAAAACATTGGAAAATTGACGGGAAAATTCCCACGGGAACGAAGTCCCGGGTGAAAAGCTAGTTTTTTATAAAAAAAAATAAAAATGACTTCAGACATTACAACACAAAGAATGTAAACAGAAAATACTAGTGTTGATATTATCTTTGGGTAACACAAACAGAAGATGAGCAAAATAGAAAAACTAAATAAAAAGATGGAGACAAAAAATAAATAAAATAGTAAGACAGATCAGTTAAAAATAGGAAGTAATGAAAAAACAAAAAGAACAACCTTTAAGTTTCCCGTCTGTTCTTTTCGGGGGAAGACTGCACCTTTGCAAACAGACAGACTCAAACAAATGTTATTGACATAAGTAGGTACTTAATTAGAAAAATTTCATTCAATTTTTGATTTTTTGTGATTTTGCTAATGTCAGAGTATTTTAAGTAGTATTAAAATAGGGAAAGGCAAAAAGTGACCAACATCAAGTAAAGAAACTCTAATGGTTGTAATAAACCAGAGCATCGTCTGTTGATCAGCAGGGAGCACCGCTAGCAGGTCAGGATGATGATGACTTTGGAGCACTAAGATGTTATGTTATGACAGTCGAAACATTTAATGTTCTATGAAGTTAAGATATTTTGAATTGAGTTGACACATTTAGGTTAACATTAGGTTCCTTTTAAAGTTTTCTTCAAAACTTTTAAAAGGAAATATTTGCAAAGTCCTAGCAATTCGTACTTGTGTGTTTGTGCAGTGTTGTGTGTAGAAAAACGGCTTCACTCAGCTCTAAGTTGTTTCTTGTAAGACCGGCAAAGTGAAGCCTGAACGTAAGTGAATAGGTATAGTGTGATGATGAAATAATGTGTCATAGAACAGACATAGGTACGTTCATAAATAATGATAAGTATATGTAAAAGTTGGTATGATAATATTTGCTTATTATGATTATTAAGTATGTTAGATTTGATAACACTTTGGCTTGGCTCCATTATATTGACTTGAAATTGTAAGAAAGAAGAACAAACAAACAATCTCAGTAAAACAATATTAAGATTTTTGTGTTAGGCCTACAAAACTAATAGATAAGTTCACCAACACTTTGGAATAACTACCTACCTGCGTTTTACCACTGAAGGTATTTTCAACACATCTCTAAGTACAGAAAAAACCATGACAACTTCCGAGAACTTCTGCAGAAGATTGATAGGCAGATTACCAATGATATTACAATAGATAACTCATATCTTACCAATGGCTGCGTAAAAAATGCGGCGATAATATTTTCCATGCCTCAGAAAGTCTGCTTTAGAAAAGATTCTAGATGAAATTCCATCCACGGCGATAGGAAAACACCACAAAACTTACTTGGTCTTGAAACCTTTAGTAGTTAGTTTAACAGTATACGTTTTACGTGGAATTCGTCTTCCGACTCAACACCACTACACGTACTACACGAAAAACTCAAAAATATTGTTAAATTATGCTACAATTACAAAATAAACTTCTCAATTTTCTTCAAAACATCTCGATTTTAACATTTTCAATAGTGACACAGTGACAGTCACAATTCGTTTTAATATTAGAACCCATCAATTTATTTTTTGTTTTCAAGGTAAAAAAATAATTATTACATTAAAAATTAACATTTAGTTTTAAATTAATCAAAATAAAGATCAATAAGTAATGAAAAACAACGAATACATTTAAATACTGCAGCAAAACAAAACGCACTGCAAGTATCATGAGAAAGTCGTTCTTTCATTTGTTTTCACACTAGTACGCCAAAATTCAATAAAAAAATTGATTTTGATTTTGACGGCTACTAAACCATGGTAACTTTTGAATCAACTTCAATATTTTGCGTGAACATCAAATTCAAATTACTTAGCTGTGCGTTCTGTTATGCTGCAGTATTATTTTACTTTGTTCTTATAATTTACCTTTCAATGTATGTTTAAATTTTAATTACCCTTAACATTGATTTATGGACATTTTTATTGTTTACTTTGAAAACAACTAAAAAAATAAAAATGGGTCATCGGTCGTGCAGTCACATTAAAACGCATAAACTGCATAGGATGACAAGGCTGTATGATTCTTAACCTTTGCCTGCCGCAATGCGAATAATAAAACAATAAACTAAATAGTCTGTGACTGTCATCGTAAGGCGAATCAAAAACGACAACAACAAAAATATTTACCGTTTGTTTAATTTTCTTCCGCGTTCACTTGTAGTTTCCAACCTCGATATTGGCAAAATTTTCTTACATAAAAAGACAGACCCATATATGCACAAGAATAGAATTGTTTGCACCGTGATCTCTTAGTTTCCAACATTGGCATTGGCAAAATTGTCTTACATAAAAAGACAGACCCATATATGCACAAGAATAGAGTAGAATTGTTTGCACCGTGATCTCTTGTAGATTCCAATCTTGGCATTGGCAAAATTGTCATAACTTTTGAAGACAGAGCCACCCGTAACATCACCCAGTGACCGCCATAATAATATTCCTAAAAAAAGGATTGACTGATTGGGATAAATAAAGAATACCGCTTGCCATAACCTACCTTTGATGACCTACCAAGAAGTGTGTGTGTGTAGGATTACCAAGGAACATAATACTCCCTGGCGGGAGTATTGAGCTTAAAAACATTAACCGTAAGTACCCAAATAAAATTAAATGTTTTGCTACGTGATTCTGGTCGAATTGCAATAACATTACATTACATTACCCACATAAACAAACTTGTACTTGAATGTTTAAAATGTATAATTGAAGCTGAAACCAAGGTTGGCATGTCAGGAAACTTGCAAACATTGGATACGATTTGCACAGCTATTGTAGAGTTAATGACGGGGTTTTTAGTTACTAAAACCCCGTCATTAACTCTACAATAGCTTTAACTTTCCATTTAGTTACTTTTGAATACACAATATACCTAATATTTTAAGCCAGGAATAATTAATAAGTTTATAAGAATCAATTAATCCACTTTCATTAACCAAATCCATTTTCATGTCATAGCAAACAGACGACTAGATAGCGAGAGTAGCAGGCCAGCAATGGATGGAGGCTGCTAAAGATAGA
This sequence comes from Aproaerema taeniolella, assembly GCA_949987775.1. Classification (NCBI taxonomy): domain Eukaryota; kingdom Metazoa; phylum Arthropoda; class Insecta; order Lepidoptera; family Gelechiidae; genus Aproaerema; species Aproaerema taeniolella. Next base: position 43,159 of record CATLJT010000193.1, read on the forward strand.
GATGAGTGGAATAACTTGGAGGAGGCTTTTACCCAAAAGGGTCCACAGATGATGAAGAATCTAAATAAAAGAACATTAAGTAATTTAATTAACTTAATTTCATTTATTAACTTTGCATTTTTAATAATATTAATTGATTTGATTTAATTGCAATGTAATGTTATGTTAGATAATGCATGTGGAATGAATAAAGCTTTATTATTATTTTCATTTTAGGTGGAGTATGGAGTATTGCTCACAAACAACGGTGATACTTTGAAAGCTCTACCCGTTTCACAAGCTCAGGCCAGCAGACCTACGGAAATTAAACAATTAATTTAGGTATTCTATGTATGCCAATATATAATGCCTTCCTAGTACCTATTGATGCCAAAAGAACAATATCTAGTGCCATCATAGTTTAAGAAATAAAGGTCGTTGTTTGTGGGACTGCTGGATGGATAACAGCTCAGCAGACCCACCTCTCGTACACGGAAATGGCTAAAGTTAGAGACATGGTACTAGTTCTAAGCTTAAATGCTTTCATTGGTGCCATCGAGAAAAAAGTTTCAAACCTAGTGCTTCAAGCGTTTCGGAGCTATAAAACGATCTTGGTGTGCCTGCTATCATGTTTGGTCTGCTGCGTTGAACCCTCCGCCCAGCAGGCACACCAAGATTGTTTTATAGCTCCAAAGCGCTTGAAGCAACCCACAAACAATGACCTATATTTCTTAAACTATGAAGGCAACTATACAGGGTGTTAAGTAATTCGATCTTATCCGAAAAAAATTTTTGACTTCCCATACAAAATGATTTATCAGCTGATGCAATTTGTATGGGAAGTAAAAATTTTTTTTCGTATTTCGGCATTTGTTCTTAGGGAAAGTTGTTCAGTTTCATGGGCTTATTTACCACCCAAGAGGATAAGATCGAATTACTTAACACCCTGTATATGGTTCTTTTGGCATCAATAGGTGTTATATATTGGCATACATAGAATACCTAAATTCGTTGTTTAAGTTCCGTGGGTCTGCTGGCCTGAGCCACACGTTTTACAAGGCTGTGAAACATGACTGGCATGTAGGTACGGTGAGAACTGAATCACTGAAGATTTCATTTTACTGTTACTGATCCCAACACATAGTCGTAGGGCTGGCCTTTCAGCGGCTCTTCCACCTCGGATAACATATGAATATATCAGATACCTACATTAATAAACACTTGTAACACACACACACACATTCACACACACTTACACTCTCTTTCAACTTTTACTAACATTATGAATTTATGATATATATTTTTATTTTGTGTTAATTTGTGATAAGTACCTATAGATTTAAAATTAAAATTAAGAATAGAATGGTCTCACGAAGAGCGGTGGCTCTAAACACAGGCGAAAAGCCTAAATGGAGACACTAGCAACTCGCTTACTTTTAAATTGTTTAAAGTGAAATAAAGATATTTATTTATTTATTTTATTTATTTACTGAAATTATAATATTGTTAATTTTGTGCATAATTCTTTATTTCAGTGAAATTTGGGTTACGAATTGAGACTTGTTTTGGAAAATGAATTAAAGTGCATATATGAATTAAAAAACTTATTTTTAAAAAAATTGTTTTATTCCAAATATTTCAAATTTTTATTCTTAAGTACTAGGGTAAGTCTAGTTATTTTTGAATTGTTATATACTAAAGTACAGAGGGCCGCACATGAGGTTACCACATGTATGCACTCTGCAATATGAATGGCTTCAGTACACCTAGTATGTGTTTGTTTACTTCAACATATTAAAAGATTAACTAAGTACATTCAGTAATTTTCAAGATATTGTTGAAATAAATATATTGGGTTTTGAAAGCAGCGATTCAAAATTAACTGACTAAGTAGTTCTTAAATATTTATTTATGCTGTCTTATTAGATTCCCTATCCAGAGAACACTGCCTATCTCCAAGATAACAACTGAACCTGACATTGGTTTTGAAAACTTGAAATTGGTTTTGAAAACAAAAACACATTGTTTCAATTATGCACTGAACTTTTTCCAGTATATCACTGTTTCGGTGCGTCTAACATATCACCGTTATGGAACAAATCTAGAGCTAATTATAATTGCATTCATTTTTGCCCAGTGACGGGGCACCGCTAGGTATAGACACACACCATTTCTTATATAATAATATGTAAAATGAAAAGACATTAAAAGGAACGTAAGCATATATTTTGTAACTTGATAAAAATTGAGGAGTTGAGTTTGCTTGTGGTATCTAAGTTCTGTTTTACCGTCTTATATTTCTTCACTCACTCACATGTGAAATTTCAGGCTCATTGAATCAGTTTGATGGCTTTGTCCTGACATCTTAGGAAAACTCAAGTTTGCAGGGTCAGTGGGTCATGTTAGGGGTGGT
>CATLJT010000194.1:0-92124 GCA_949987775.1 Aproaerema taeniolella
GAATATATGGCATCCGCCGCGCTTTATGTTAAACCAGCATAACTATGTCTATTTTCACCCGATTGTGATGATTTAAATTTTATACTATAGGCGAATAACGTAGAATTATTTGTACGCTACATTATTTCTCTGTAATACAATTGGTTATATAGTTATAAAAATAAATATGTATTTTTTTTTTGTAATTTGTATTATTTGTTCTATATTTTTGTTGTTTTCATATTTACGCAGTTACATTTAATAAAAACAATGCAGAAAATTTAATATCCTTTCATTTGATACCCCAAACATTCATATGCACTGCGTAATTTAAGTATAATTAACATTTTTCAAAACACGCCGGCGACGTCGGTTGAATATATGGCATCCGCCGCGCTTTAGTTAAACCAGCATAACTATGGCTTTTTTCACCCGATTGTGATGATTTAAATTGTAAACTATAGACGAATAACGTAGAATTATTTGTACCCTACATTTTTTCTCTGTAATATAATGGTTCTCTAGCTATAAAAATAAATATGTATAATTTTTTTTGTAATTTGTCTTATTTGTCCTATATTTTTGTTGTTTTCATATTTACGCAGTTACATTCAATAAAAACAATGCAGCATATTTAATATCCTTTCATTTGATACCCCACACGTACATGTGCACCGCGTAATTTATGAGTAATTTACGTTTTTCAAAACGCGGCGGCGGCCACATTGATGACGTCATAACTGGTGACCTTGACACCTCACGAAGTGTCTCCCGGCAGTTTTGGGGTCCAGGTGACATGCCTAACCACACATAAAAATTTGGTGCTGGTATCCGGAAGCGAAATGTTCCGGCCTTTTTTGGACGTAAGGCAGAGCACTAAACTGACAAGCAGCCATGGGAATGAACTGCTCAGCTCTAGAGTTATTTCAGAATTAGTTAAAATTAGAAAATAAGGAAATTTGTAATGCGATTAAAAAGAGCACCCTCAGAGTTTCTTGCCTGTTCTTCTCTGGGGAAGACTGCACCTTTGCGAATAGGCGTAGAGTCAGTAGGGTCAATAGAACGAATACGTATGTATGTATGTATTTAAATCCTTTAATGTTTGTTTGTATGTATTTCATGTAATCTTGACTTGTTTTAAGTGGCAGCCTGAATGTCCTATAAAATAAAGATATTTTTTTATTCTATTCTATTCGTAAACATTTTCAAGAACACAAAGAAACTTAACAACCACCGACAACTTTGTTAACGAGCGGATGACGTTATCATAACATTAGCCAATCCGGGTCGTTTCCCAATATGTGGCGCGAGAAAAAAAAGCCAAACATATTTAAGTGTTTTTTGGATAATTAATTATTTGTATTAAAACTCATGTGAATCACATGAAGAACCCTCATTTTTTTATGCATTTAAAGCAAATAATCATAAAAATTGTCATACTGTCAAACAGCCTATTCAGCCGGGCTATGACGATCGCAGCGACATATTATCTCACGCGTTATCTCTTGGTCACGTGACGCTTTCTCGTAATCTCTTTGGTCAGCGCGTGAGATAATATGTCGTTGGTGGTCATGTCGCACATATTAAACTATACCTTCACGGTAAGGAAGGGTGTAATTACTTCCTGCCAACTTCCTGCCAACTCTTACCATGCATACCGTAGAAGTCAGAAGTCAATAATTACTTCCTGCCAACTCTTACCATGCATACCGTAGAAGTCAATAAGTGGGACGCGAGGGTTTTTTGTGAACATTCGCAGAAAATAAATCATTATGATGATGATTATGAAGGGCACAGCAAAACGCACAGCATACTTTTTATTTTCATTAGGAAACTTTATTTATTTTTCTCTGGCACATATTTTTTCAATAAGCCTATTTTATTATAAAATCGTTCCCGTGGGAATTTGGGAAAATTATGTAGCCTATTTGTTAATCCAGGTTGTCAGCTACCTCCATACCAAATTTTATCAAAATTGGTCAAGCTGTTTGAGCGTGAAAGAGTAACAAACATCCATACATCTATCCATACATACAAACTGTCGCATTTATAATACTAGTAGGATAATATCGTTTCAAAAACAAAATAATATTCTCTCCAAAATGTTGAGTATCATTGAGCGTGAATGTTGAGGCCGCTTTGGTCAACTAGGTAACGTCTTCATGTCGAAATTTTGATTCTTCTCCCAATTTTTTTGTCGTTAGTTGAAAAAAAATTTTTTATAACCAGAAATAGAAACATTCAGCGGACAAAACGATCTGTGAAAATTGTTGGGATCAGTGTCTTTTAATGCGCTTTAAAATAGGCCTTTTGCGACTGAGTATAATCTACTCTAAAACGGGCATATATTTGCCTGGTTCAATGACTTATCAAGCATTTGATAATGGGGCAAAATAAACAAATTTTAAGCAAAACAAACGCTTGCGTTTATTGCTTATTATAATTGTATTTAATGGTCAAGGTCGTACGGTATTGGCAACAATATTGAAAAGGTAATAAACCCAAACTGTTCAGTGAAAAACAAACCTTATTTCAAGTCTGTTCAGCACATATTTAAATGAAAATAATTGGGCTTTTTTGGTCATACCAATTAATTAAATTTTCCTGGAGCAGATTTTATGTGTTTTTAAGTATCAGATTATTTATACATCAATGGTTTTTTTAATGAAAAAAATAAAAATGTTTATTCCACCGCGGAATCTCGAGAAATGGGAGTGTTTTTAACAGTGAGTACCAAGTACTAAGCTATGTTAATAACTTTTTAAATTACAGTGAACAATTTTTTATTACCTTTAAGTGATGTGTTATTATTTATTAAACAAGAGTTAAATCTAAAGAACTCAAACATGGCATCTTGTAATAATGAGCGACCAAACTGGATTAAACCGAATGATCAATTCTTCTCTATGTTTTCCGAAAAATGCATGGATAGAATGATCTGGCTGATAAGGACCCTGCCAGCTACGCCACCAACGAACTTAGACGGAACACCCATGTCTATTCTAGAAGTATGTCTTCTTAGAAATCACATGTCTATCTCTGTTTAGCCTTTGTATTCCTTTTCCAAGACTATTTCTTCTTTGCAGTTTTTCCTGTCTATGGATGAGGAACACTTCTGCGTGATGATAAAACGTTGTCCCACGTGTACAAGCAGGGTTCTTTTTGAGGCACGTGATCGGCATTTGGAGAGAAAAGCTCGCCAGTCAGCCAACATGATTGCCCAAAAGAATGATGATAATGATGATGATGATGACTTAAAAATGGACAAGTTGTTTATGTAGTCAATGAAATAATAGTTGTATTACATCGTATGTATTTAATTAAATTGATTAAAGTTAAGAGAGATTTCTTCTTTTTAAGTATGCGCACTAAAAGTATTCAATTATTTATTTAAGTAAAATCTAATTATTATTTTAACATATCATGGAACTTTTACTGATTCATATACCAATCAATAACAATTTTAAACATTAACAAATATAAAAAACGACAATATACATCACGAAGTATTAACTTAACAAAATCTTATGTAGGTTTTTTTACAAAATCTTTGCTACAAATTATAAAATACATCGTAAATTATATTCATACCTAAGATTTAAATTAGATTTAATTATTAGATTTAAATTATAAAATACATCGTAATTATATTCATACCTATGTTAAATACAGATAAGCCAAAAGAGACAAGGAGTTACAAAAATAAACAATATTGTATGTACAAAAAGTATCTGTAAGAGAAAGAAGGTACAAATATAATCAAGTGGATAAATGAGTTTTAGAAATGAAGAAGAAATCAAAGTATTAGAAGCTGATATGCATCACAAACAAATTGAGATCTTAAATTAACTTACTTCTAAATACAAACTGTTATATCTTCTAATTTTTTGATATTTGAGATCATTCATTAGTTCCACTATTCACTTTCATCACTGTCGTTTACACTCGGAAGTTCGCACTTGACGCCACTTATTTTTAAAATTTCCATCATTTGTTGGTCATTTTTTTCATAAGCCAAATGATACGCAGTCTGGCCTGCAAAGTTTACGGCTTCTAAATTGATGTCCGGCCTGCCACACAACCATTTGGCGATTTTGTAATTTTTCTCCTGGACACAGCAGTGCAGTGGAGTGAAACCACCGCATCTTTCATGGCCGTTGACATCAGCCCCAAGCTCCAAGATGATTTCCATCACCTCTTCTGCATAATATTCTTTGCTCTTCACAATAATATGAGTGCACTGATAACCTTTATAGTTATGTGCATTTACAATCGTTGGGATTGGACAATCTAGTGATCTTGCTGCTCTGTGAAGAAGAGATATTGAGTTTGCTTTACATACCTCGTGGAAGAAGTTCTCTCCCAAATGATTTCTGTGACTTAGCATTTCAATCAGCTTGTCGTATATCATTTTCAATATTCCTTTTTTAAACAAACTTGTGCCGATCCCGTGTAAAAGTGAATTATTAAACCGGAGAACTCAATATTTATTATGTTTCTTATCAGGAACCAATTGTTAATTAACCACGGATTAATGCAATTGCGATAAATGGTCGGGTAAAACCGAAGCCGTGTTTCCCAATTTATTTCTGTCGCTCTTATCGGGAATTTCTGAAGTACACAGGAACATGTAACACTTTAATATTTAGTCTTCTCACTCATATCATGTTTTTAAATCACTTAATAGTCCAGCGCAGTCAATAAACATCTCTTGTATTAATTAACTAATTATTGTATCTCTTCCTAAAATCTTTCTATCGATAACACATGTCCAATTACTTTATAAATGAACATATACTGCTTCAATGCGATGACACTAGAGTGTCTCATCCTCCGCATTTTTAGAACAGTATTCTGAACAGATATTGTTCCTTCTTTTCTTAACTGTTCTAGCGCGTTATCTATAGCGCAGAATGTTCCTGTTCTACCAACCCCCGCTGAACAATGAACAACAACTGGCCCTAGCTTTTGGCTATTGTCACACGCGGCTCTCATCTTCATCAATTCCTTCCGTTCATAATTGACTTGTGTCCGAAGACTTATAAAATCTTCTAGGCCAGCAGGAGAACCAAAGTCAGGCCAGTTGGTGTACCAAAAGTGGGTTATCAGCCGTGATTTTCCGCAGGTGACATCTGTCAGTTCAAGTTGAGTCATTTGGAAGCCAGTCTTTTCTTCAATTTTTATAGTCTTTATGACATACCGTCCAAAAATAATTTTGAATCCTTCTTCATTGACCCAATATTCATAACAGACGGCATCATTATTATCTGTGTTGGTTAATGACACGATAATACGTGAATTCTGCTCCCAGATGAGCTTCCACATGTCACCAGCGGTGTTTTCTAACGGGCCTTGATAGCATATAATTTTTTTTTCTTCTTCAAACCCGTCAACGTAATTTCCATGAATGTACGTTGACTTGCTGTCCTTTTGTGTGACTACGATACTCCGTGAGTCCCTCGTTGATTTATAAATTCGATTTCCGTGTGAGGGCAAAATTACCCGAGAGTGGTCCCAGCATGGGATCCCGGGATAACGGTTCTTCTGTTGGTTTTCTTTTTTTAAAAACTTGTCAAAGGTACCTTGAATGTTGACAGCGTTTAGCTCCTCAAACTCCTGACTGATGAGGTACCTGAAGTTCGGTTGACTTAATTTTTTGTTAAATTCGCTGATGGTAAGTGACTTGAAGAAATAACCGGCCATTGTTTTACCAATTGTTTTTCACGGATTTATTCGCGAAAAATAAAGATCACAAGCTAGTGCATATGACAATTGTCAGATTGAAAGTGAGACCATCTTTGTTCCTAGCGTTTTTATATCCCGACTAATCAGTACTGTATTTGGATTTTTTCCAAGAACTGTTCAATAAAATGAATTTAAGTATCAGTTTACACGCGAATACGCAGAAAACTGCGATTAACTACACTGATAACAAAGTAACATCATAAAATAAATACACCTATAAAATATTAAACAACCCAAACCATGTTAATTTAATCAACCCTTCGTAGGTCGCACAATGAGCGGAGCGCCGCCTTTTTTAAATTTCATTCTTGTTTCTTAAAAAAATTTTTAAGAAAAGCTTTGAAAAAAATCAAGTTCTTTCTTTCAAACTTTTTAAACGTTTTAATACCATAAATGTGCCACAAAATATTCTAAAAACAGTAGAAAAAAATAATTTTTAACACGGGCGGCGCCGTGCCGCCCGGTGCGCCTAAACGGACGATAGCAGATAGTAGTTCTCGAAATTCCGCGATGACAAGGCGGCGCAACGCTCACCATGCGACCGACTTAGTTCGGTAAAAACACGCGTCCTACGAAAGGTTAAATAGGAAGAGATACTTGTATCGATAATTTCGAAAATCCTTGAAAGTCGTTTTGACGAACAAAAATAAAAGCGGAGTGGATATTAATAATGCATTTTTCGCAGTAAAAATTAAAGAATAGTCTTCAAACGTTTGGCACGTGTTCTGACTTTTTTCAGTTTGTCTTTAATTTGACTTTAAAAATTTCAGGAACGCGTATAATGAGCATTGCCTATACAAAGTACTTGTCGCTCTAAAAGCATTCAGCATAGTAACCATCACAACGACTTTGATAAAGATGAAATTTCTTATCGCTTTCCAATTACCCGAAAAATTATTTTTTGTTTGAGATATATTCCGTGAAATAGCTTATCCCTTTCTACCAATACGAAGAGATGTCGTGACCCTAGATAGCTTAATTGTCACACCTTCTTATTATGTTATCTTAATTAGACGTGATATTAAAATTATATTATAAACAAATTATAGCCAATGAATAACAAGGGCTCCGCCTTCTAACGAATTTATTGAAATGAACGTTGTATTGCTAATGAACCTCATTTGGTTGATTCTGAAGCAACAAAACACGCATCGTTTTTAAAACATAAATAGTATCATCGTCATCAAAACTATGTACTTTTTTTTTGTATCTTATATCTTATGTTATGCTTATTCTCACTATGTATACTTTTTTTGTATCTATGGCCCTTAGGGAGCACTTGCTCTACACAGAAAAAACAGTTTTTTGGTCAAAGTAAAAAATTATCTTGATTCAAGAAAAAAATTTGAAGACCAAAAATATCGTGAGTGAAGTAGAAAAATTCTTGAACCAACAAAATTATCTTGTGCCAAGAAAATTTTCTTAAGACAAGAAATTAAAACAACGTAAGTCTTTAAACAGATTTTAAAAATTTTCTTGGCTCAAGTAAGCCCTTTTTTCTGTGTAGGGTCAAACAAATTTAATAAATAAATAAAACTATGTACGTAAATATGATTAACACTTGTGGTTTACACGATACCAGCATGAAAATCATAAGTGCAATTACCTTTTATGGTTATTGTAACGCGCTTTATTTTCCTTATAAGCCCAGTTCAAATTAATAAAACTCATCACTGTCTTTTCAGCCAGCCTTCAGTAAAGACCTGAAACGCGTATTAATATGTTTTCAAAAAATTGTAGCAACCTCAAGTACGAAGATTTCAAAAAACTTGCCGAAACAAGTGACTTTGAAAGGATGATCAAGCAAGAACACGATGAAGTTTTTCAAGAACCAGTAGAAGGGACATTTGAAGCAGCTTTGAGTTCCGAAAACAAGCATTTGAACAGATATAGAAGCCTCACGTGTTTTGACCACTCCAGAGTGATCCTGCCTAAGGAAAAAAAGCATGGTGATTATATAAATGCCAATTATATTGACGGCTACGACCAAGCCAAAGAATTTGTGTGCATGGAGGCTCCCCAGCGTCATACTGTGTATGATTTTTGGCGCGCAGTATGGATGAACCACTCGCGGATTATTGTGATGCTGTGTGAAAAGACAATTTACAATGAAGAACATTATGATGCGTACTGGTGTGACTTGGAGGGATATATAAAGTACAAAAAATTCAAAATAACAACGAAAAAAATTGAAGTTCAGCCGAATTATGTCAAAACAACGCTTGAAGTGACTGATGGAACCGATGCGAAACTGCAAGTGTTGCACTTTGCATTCACCACGTGGCCTGATTCGGATTTGCCGGCCAGTGTTCAGGATTTTTTGGACTTTATCTTAGTTATAAAACAACACCAGAAAGAAATCAATTCCCAGTTAGCTGAAAAAGGTTACAAGTTACCCAATTGTCCAATTGTGGTCCATTCTAAAGAAGGTACAGACAGGTCAGCTGCTTTCTGTGCTCTTTATAATGAAATAACACGATTTGATAAGACTGGTACCATTTCTTTTGCGTCTACAGTCTACCAAATTCGAACACAAAGATTTAACGTTTTAAATAATTTTTTGTATTATGTATTTTGTTATAGAGTTTTAGCGTCTTATGTTAATTCAGTTAGGCACCCAAGGGATAAATTACAGAAAGTAACTGCTTTTTATTCTTTACCTATTTTTAGAGAATGGACTGTCCCTAATTTTTTTAGTTTGTTCAATAGTCGAACATAGAAATATTATTTATATCAGCTTAAACTTAAGTAACTTAACTATTAGGGATCTATGTACATGCTATTAATAAATTGTAATATTACTTAATATAAGGAAAAGTATTTTTAGTAAAATTAAATTTTAAAGTCATACATGTTTGTCATTTTATTAAAGAGGAAAACTGTTGGGATCACAGATCGAATCCATTTTCCCTGTCATGCTTTTGTTGCGAACTCAAATGATACTTATCGCATAATTTAAATCGGCAGTTATTAATGTCATAACATCTATTAGATAAGTATTTATGAATTCTTCAAGGTATCACTTGATGGCATCTTCAGATAAAAATTTTTATTGAGAAACCGGTAGCTTTTTATGATATTATTCTTATTGTACTGGTAATACTGTATAGATTTAATAAATTCATTATTATAATTCATAATTGAATAAGCTATAAAATGTGAATTTTATTCACCTATCATATCTTATCAATATCGCTATTGTAAACGATCCGGCCGTGATAAAAATTCTGCGTCTATTTTAGCTAAGTTCCCAAATTTCAAGTTGGAGAGGTTCCCTGGCAAGTGGTAGTGACGCTGCCTCTTGATCGGCGGTCCTGGGTTCGATCCCCAGTCGGGGCAAACATTTGTGTAAAAAGCAGATGTTTGTTCTCGGGTCATGGGTGTTTGTGTTTGTCTTTATGTGTGTTCCAAGGGACCCACGACACGAGGGAAAACCTTAGTATGGGCCTTTGAGTGTGTAGCGTTTATTTATTATTTATTGTTAGAGGATTACCCAACAATTTTTAGGGTTCCGTAACTCCGAATGAAAAAACGGTAAATATACACTTATAGGATCACTCGTATGTCTGTCACAACAGTGCAGGGGTCCGAATCTACTTGACCGATTAAGCTGAAATCTGGCATTCAAACGTGTTATAAATAAAAAAATAAAAATAAAATCATTTATTATCAGGCAACTAGGCCCACAGATAAATACCTTACATACTAAAATATAAAATATAATAAACTAAACCAAATTAAAACTTAATTAACACTATTATCCGGCAGTTTTTCCGTTATGCAAATCATGACTTTTAAATTTGGGAGCTCTTTTGAGAGACATTACATTACAAATGTAAATTAATCGAAATATTAAAACTACTTGGCTACTAATAAAATATTTCAGCATAAGTTCAGTATTCATACTAGTTTTGCAAGAGGACGCCCGGGACTTCGTAAAGCCATTCTTTATTCTTTGCCTACGTTATAGAGGGAACCCTTGTGCCAAACCTCAGCTCTCTAGCTCCAAAAGTTTGGGCTGGACGTTAATGAATCAGTGATTGTGAAAATGAAAAAAATAAAAATGAAAATTTATTTATTTCTAGAAGTAATTTTTACATTTTCACTTGAGGCCAGCCCAGTAAGCATTAATTTGCTTGTGTTGGGTGTGCCTCGCACAATCCCAGTTTAAATAACAACATTTCTTAAACAAAACAAAAATATATCTAAATTTACTTAAATCAAAGTGTGTGCAGATGTGTATGTGTGTACGTGCATGTGTGTGGGTGTGTGTGTGGGTGTGTGTGTATGTGTGTGTGTATGTGCGCCGGTGATTGTGTAAGGACCCTGCCTTGTTTTTAAGGGATGATTTTACAATAACTAGCGAAACTTTAGGAGATAATTTTATCCATAAAACTGAACAACTTTCCGCAAGTAACCCATATGAAATTCTCAAAACAAATTCACAGATTTCGTGCCGCACACGACTATCGAGCACAATGGAAATGAATCTACGGAATTCGAAAAAATGTCGTTCTGACTTTTTTCAAAAAGGTTAGGCTACAAGGCAAACCCTCAACCCGATTGTCGATGTTGTAGGCTCAAATGGTAGCTGAATAATTTTTGATATCATTCTTCGTTTCCAAAATATCGAGCGCCAAAAATTCGGAAAAATTCAATGTTTTTTCACTATTTAACTTTTTTCATTTTTGACTTTCTCGAATAATTCTTTTTGCAACTTACAGCTCTCGTAAATACGCGTCTATTGAGCTTTTTTTATATTCACAACTCTCCGAGATATAAGGGGATCGCACTTTTTCGTGAAATCGGAGCACTAGAGCGAACGAAAAGACATTTCCAACGTCAAAAATTCGACTTCCATCTTTTCATTTTCTTCGACTTATGTTCCTTTACTTGGGGAAAGTATTCAGTTTCGTAGGCTCGTTCACATCCTTGATTTTCGCTACCAAATTTAAAGTCACCCTACATATTAGGGTGCTTTTCCACCAGAGATGTGCTATGCAGTTATGCTGCGAGGATGTGACAGCTAATCCGTTTCCACCAGTGCTATGCTATGTGGAGGAATGAATATGATTGGTGGAATTCAAACGCATCCATAGCAACGCAACATAGCACATCTCTGTTGGAAAAGCACCCTAAAGATTACTAGCTTTTTCCCGTGGCTTCGCTCGCGCAATTTTTATACAAACTTTTTAAGTCACCCATTTAACGCTCTAAATCTTTGATTTTCTAAAAATCGCGAAACATGTATCCGTTTATTTGCTTCGAGGTATATCTTGACGAAGTTTCGAGTCAAAATGGCAAAAAAAATTGTTTTCTCCAAACGAATTTTGAACCCCCATTTCAGCCCCTTAAGAGTTTGAATTTCGAAAATTCCTTTCTTAGTGCTTGCCTACTTTATAAGACACTTTTTGCCAAATTTCTGATTTCTAGGTCTAATCTAAGGGTTTGGGCTAGGGGTTGAAGAGTCAGTGAATCAGGACCTTCAATTTTATATAATAGATTTATTATGTGCTTTGAGGCGTCTGAAGACGTGAGAGATAATCGAATGACAAACAGATTGTTTATGAAAGTTCACTGTTGTGGAAATTCATAATCTGAATATTTCAAATATGGTAATATGCTTGTCGACTCCTGGGCCTCGATTCTGTAACTTCAGTTGTGTTTCAATGGAATGGAGGCCATTTTATCTGTTCAGGTGGCGAAATTAAAAACTATTTTATTTTCATATACTTGCAGACAGTCACCCCGACCAGCAGCGCCACCACCAACCGAACGCTATGTTGCAAACTTCCTAGCAACTGAAAATCAGTTGGCGGTGGCGTCACCAGTCAAAGCAGCCGTCATTAGATGTAGTATGAAGTTTGGATAGTTCTCAATTTCGCCACCTGAACGGATAAAATGGCGACCATTCCATCGACACACAACTGAAGTTACAGAATCGGGGCCCTGATCGATTATGTCCTCCATCATTCTCTACGTACACTATTTACGTTTATACACAAGCGTCGGGACGCGGCGATCAAAGCAACGTAAAATCAGTCTTAATCGCTACGCAACAAGGGTTTTTTTGCCGAAAACTGAAGAGCGGAGCGACGGACGAAAAAAAACCTTTGCTCCGAAGCTATTAAGATTCATTTTACGTTGCTTTTCGCCGCGTCCTTTCCCTAGTTTATAAACAGCGCCTTAGGGTGGCGTATAAAATGAAATCCGTAGAAAAAAATACTTATAACTACTACAAAAAAAACATGTGTGCAATTCACACGTGGTAGAAAACCTTCACAAACGCATGTAACGGTAAATAAATAATTTGTCTGTTTGTCTGTCTACTATCTCCTTTTCTCCCACAAAATTTATGTGTCTCTCTCTTTTTACTGTCGCTTTTTCGTTTCATCGACTTTCAAATCACAAAGATGCTAAAGAAATTTTCACTTCAAAAATTAAAGAATGTTTTGTCACAATTAAACAGAGCATTTTTCTTAAAATGCAGTTTATGAAAAATTAAGGGATTTTGCAAAGACGTTCGCTTTATTTTATTTTATTTATTGTACAAAACCAACAGCTTAATTACAAGACATGTAAAATTAGTAGCTAGTTTAGGTCTAATTGCAAAGCCAATTACAGGTTTTCTAGTTTAAACAGGAGGTGGAAAACATTTGAAAACCTAGTACATGTGTATAAATGTGTATAAATACTAGCAAAATTAAATTACCGTATAAATTATTACTGTATAAAGTACGAGCAATGTCACTGGAGTGAGTTTCCTATCGGTATTTAGATTTTATATAGTAATGGTTTGAAAGAGGAAAAAAGAAGGAACGAAACCTTAATATAATTAGTGAACGAAACCGTTCGGGAGTAGTACTCGCTCTTAGCCAATTTATTACACATACTCGTAGGTGTTATTTGAATAACGCGAGGAATTGTAAAAACCAGACATAAACACCTACTTCTAATATAATGATATCTATTCAGAACGATATTAACAATGCTTAGGTTTCGCGCATTATTTACGAGTTTATTGTAAGAAAATATTTTGATATAATCCCCAAATTGTATGGCCCTTGTTGTTTGGTATCTGCTTTCATAACATTATAGGATTTTGCCATGAATGTTGTTTACAATAGCGATAAGTGCTTACCTAATACAAATAAATAAATCATATTGGGTTTGAATAAATGTTATTGTTGAATATAATACGGTGAGGGGAACGCTATGGAAAATTTTAGACAGCTAAAATAGGTCGACGATTTCGTTACATATGGGCTAGTCGATTTGTAATTCGGATAAGTGACGATAACACTGAATGTATAAATTAACTTGTCGATAAACACATAGAAAAAACACCTTTACTGAATTCGAAATTTACTGAAGTATAATGATAAGCTCCAGCTAGACCCAATTGAGAAATAAACGGGACGTCAAGACAAAAAAATAAAGAGACGTCATGGATATGAGACATACAATATTTTCGCTTAGTACATGTATTGCGCAGTATTTATAGTAATCACAACTAATAAAAAAATAGAAGTCGCTTGGCAGCCAAACACAGTAAAATAAATAAGAAAACTTTTCAAAAGCACGTTTCGCTACTTATTTATTTATCTTATTCTTATGGCATGTTTTTTTGCTCTCTGAGAAAGGTAGGTAGGTACAGTTTTACACTTAACAGTCGCATTGGCGCTAGCAGTGCGGCAGCAAATACTATAGTATCAAGCTGTTGTTCATATTTTAGTGTAATTTGATAAAAACCTTCATCCGAATCTAAGACATAATATTAACAACTAACTCGGTAAATCAATAACACTAATTAATAGCGGTGATAGCCCAGCTGGTAATGAGCCAGAATTGTAATCGGAAGGTTGCTGGTTCAAACTCTGGTGCGGGCCTTTTTTTTATTATAAGATGGGTTAACTCTTGACCTCAATCTTGACCATAAGGTCAAAGATGAGGTCGACGATGGAGCGAGTTAACCTAGAAAATGCCTATAAAGGCACTGGTACTCCCACGCACCGACGGAACACAGCAAGCTGTTTGGCGTCGGACTTCGGTAGGAGGGTGGTCGCGAACCAGACGGCCCTTTACAGAGCCTACCACATCGCATGAGACCATAGGACGACACCTCAGATTCAGAAAAAAATGAAGTGTCGTTGCCTGGGATGGATTACTAGGAGGCAGGTCTCATTTGTGTTTCCTTAGTCACCTCTTACGACACCCACGGAAAGAGATGGGGTGGTGTTATTCTCAACCGATCACCACACGGCCAAAACCGCTGTACCACTAAATTCGTCTTTTCGGTTTTATGTACGGAATTCTAATTATCACTTGCTTAGCAGTAAGGAAAACATGATGATGAAACGGTTTAAATTCCACAACCCAGTTGCATATAAGGTTAGGATAGTGTCTTTAATGTCTTTAAAAATATCACCGCCCTTAATCTTTTTACATGCAGAAACTCTATAAAGGCTCTAATGTTGTTTTCTCCGTTTTGAAAAAATAATTTAATAGAAAATTGAGTTTTAGACAAATAATTAATAGCACAATTAGCGGAAAAAGCTGATATTCATCTATTTATAGTATTAATTATACTATATCTGCCTACCCCAACGGGACAAAGGCGTGAACTTATGTACGTATGTATTAATTGTCCACTGTCAATGAGTAAATACAAATCAACGGTCAAAATACACATTATGTATATCAACACTAATATTATAAAGAGGAAAGATTTGTATTTTGTATGTAAAACTACTGGACCGATTTCAAAAATTCTTTCACCATAAGGATGCTAAATTATCCCTGAGTAACATAGGCTACATAACTTTCCCGAATTCCCACGGGAACGAAGTCCCGAGCGGGATGATAGTTTACAATACTTTACGTAAAGTAAAATTTAATTTGAAAACCATGCAATTTAAATCATTACACAAATTATTATTTAGGAATAATGTTCTTGAGAAATACCTTAAGAATTCGTTAACGGGATAGAGCAATCTGTACTAAAGTATGACTTGAGCTTATTTTAAATATGACTTATTTAAAACTCAAAAATATTGGTAGACTATATGGCTTTAATCCCCTTCGTGTTTCGAAGGGGGCCCGTGATCCTCAGTTTAATCAGAAGAAATTTTATTGAAAATTCGTGAGCCCATGTTAGAAATAGATAGAAAAGGAAATTTGCATTTTGCTAACGAAATCGTTTAACAGCAAATCACATTTGCACTGCTCTTACCCTATTATTCATAAACGTGATTTAAAGATAAATGACAGTTAAGAGCTTCGCGATGGGTAGTTCCCATATGTTCTATAGAACCGACGTCAACTGAACATAAATTAAAATTATTTTCTCTTTTTTTTCCATAGAACTACATACTTGTACAAGCGTTGCAATCTTAATTCACTGAGAATCAATTTGTCCAAAAAATCCCGTATAATATTTGTCACGAATTTCTGGCCATTTGTGAACGTCATATCATCATCTGTGAACAAAGCTGCAGCACAGCTAGATAATTAAAACTGCAGAAATGGACGGTAGTTTCGCATCGTTTGCTCTGAAACGGCAATATACTTGTTCATGTGACGAAATCGAAGACTCACAGATTATTTTGCCTTCTATTAATAGGTATAAAAACATATGCATTAGTGATACTTATTAGTAGAAGTAATTTCAAGTAGACAGTTTGATCAAAGAGTCTTGTCATCTTGTTCTACAGTGCCTATTGTGTCGTCTCTCTCTTTGTATACTGTTCCTTTTTGTATGACTGTTGTGAACAATAAACAGTAAATAAATAAATGAAGTGTCGAATCAGGGAAAGTTGCGAATTAACAAAAGTAGTGAATTAGGCAGTGTCTAATCATCCTCGGACTCGAATAAACTATTTGAGAAAAATAAGTACTACTCGTATGTAAAGACTTGAGAATTTTTTTCCTACTTGTCCCGCTGACGTCATGTTCTATAGAACAAAATGAGAACCACGCTTCCCGACTGCGTTTAAAAATATTTCTTACTAGCTGATGCCCGCAACTTCGTTTGCGTGTTAATTTTTTTTTTGTACAGAGTACACAGATTGAAAACATCTATCTTACGTGATTTAGATTTTTACATACAAAAGTTTTTTCCCGCTAACTCCCGTTCCCGTGGGAATTTTACAATATCCTGTTGCAACTAAGTTTTAAGTCTTGTTTACTAAGGTACCTGCATGCCAAATTTCAAACGTCTAACTTAAGCGGTTTAGATTTTTCATACAAAAGGATTTTCCCGCTAATTCCCGTTCCCGTGGGAATTTCGGGAATTCCTTCGGGAATTCGTTCCCGTGCACCTCTACGGTATCTAAGCTACGTCCCTTCCAAATTTCAAGTGCCTACGTTTAGCCGTTTAGGCTATGCGTTGATATGTCAGTCAGTCAGTGAGTCAGTCAGACAGTCAGTTTCTCCTTTTATATATTTAGATTCGTTTATCAGCAAGAAATTTTTACTTGCTCTCGGAAGGGTCTTAGCTCACTTAACTTTAAATCATGTTTATGAATAAAGGGATCAATGTTTAGTGAACGATACTGGCAGCTAATAGACCAATGAGTGAATTAGCAAAGAGTTTTCATACGGCAGCTATAAAGCGCTCGTAGCTCTCGCTAATCTGAACCGATCAGTGAAGTTAAGCAAACAGGGGCAGGGAACCTGATGGGTGTCCAAAGTGGCAATTTATCACGAGCATTTCCGTGCTTCGGAGGGCACGTTAAGCCGGTGGTCCCGACTGTCAGTTAACTACAGTCGTTAAAGCCAGAGGCCATTTTGGCGGTTTGAAAACTCTAACACGAGGGTAAGTCAAGTTCGTCACACTTATATTTTTTTATTAATAATGGGTTTGCTCTTCTGGCTCAAGGGCAAAGACGCGGTCGAGGATGTAGCAAGCTCACCCAGAAGAAGCCTATTCACTGGAACTTTAAAGAGATTAAAACCTAGCTATAAAATAATTATCAAAGGCTGTGTCTATCTTCCCGCTCAAGTCTAGCTATAGATGTTCTTTATCTATAGATGTCTAGATGTCTATAGATGTCTAGCTATAGATCTTTATTTAATTTTTGACAGTTGCTATAAAACGTGCTGAACACGTTTCGTGAAAATAAATTTTAAAATGCGTGTTAAAAGAAACATAAAAACTACTCAATCATATTCATTTACCCTATTTCTTACCCATTAAAGACATTAAAAAGCTTTAAGTGCCTCAGTTAAAAAAAATAAACGAAAATTCATGTGCGTAAAAGTTACGATCTATCGTATTTTTTTTATTTTTTTTTTATTATAAGATGGGTTAACTCTTGACCTCAATCTTGACCATAAAGGTCAACGATGAGGTCGACGATGGAGCGAGTTAATCCAGAAAATGCCTTACTTAGTGGTGGGATTGAATGTATTCGCTGCAAATTAATTTATTGAAATTAATCGTTTCGACTTGCTTTAGTTAATACAAGTTACAGCATGAAAATTATGAAGTTCATAATACTTCAAAATTATTTTATCATCATGAATCATCGGAATCACTACTTGAATCTTCAGTAACAATTATCATTTAATCTTGACTGTACAAATCAAACGCAACATCACGATCCAGTCGGACAATTTATACTTTTTTGTTTTTTCGATGACACTCGCCCGATTTTCAGGCGTCACATTAGCATACGTATTTTTTAAGTAAATCTTGCATTTTTGTGCGGTAAAAGCAGTAAGGTATTTTTTGCAAAAACTATATCGATATTTAATATCTAATCGAATTAATAACGATTAGGAGCACCACTAAACGAACTGTCAATAATTAAATAAAGGAATGGAACACGTATTGATAGATAGGTACGAGTAGGTACATGTCCGGAGATGAAAATCGAAGCAGCATCCGAATGCAACCCGCATGCGCTGTCCGGGAAAGCGCAATGACCGCACCGCTGCAAATACATATACAAACATACGCTCACGCCCATAATCCCTGACGGGGTAGGCAGAGCATCAGTGGTTCTAGAACCACTAGATGCCACGTTTGACACAAATTGTGAGGGTTATTAGATGGAACATGTTACATAATGGTGAGAGGTGGTCAGCCTTTCGCCCATTATACAGCAAAACCCCCGCATCTCCGCGTTTTAACCGTGTGGTGATCGGTTGAGAATAACACCACCCCATCTCTTTCCGTGGGTGTCGTAAGAGGCGACTAAGGAAACACAAATGAGACCTGCCTCCTAGTAATCCATCTCAGGCAACGACACTTCATTTTTTTCTGAATCTGAGGTGTCGTCCTATGGTCTCATGCGGTGTGGTAGGCTCTGTAAAGGGCCGTCTGCTTAGCGACCACCCTCCTACCGAAGTCCGACGCCAAACAGCTTGCTGTGTCCCGTCGGTGCGTGGGAGTACCAGTGCCTTTATAAGCATTTTCTGGATTAACTCGCTCCATCGTCGACCTCATCTTTGACCTTATGGTCAAGATTGAGGTCAAGAGTTAACCCATCTTATAATAAAAATAAAAAAAAGATAAGGGCGACATCAAGATCAACATATATAGGGCTTTAGGTATCTCTCTTTCAACCTCTCGGGTGGTTAATCAGTCCATGAAACTGAACAACTTCCCCAAGGAATATAGGTCAAAATACGATAAAAAAATTGAGTTTCCATACAAACTTCATCAGCATAGAGCGCATTTTGTATGGGAGATCAACGCACAGAAGCCCGTACAGTGTAACAGTACGGCATAAAAACATCATTGTTTCAGGAAAAGGCGCAGTGAAGATGGTTCTCCGTCTTGGACGCCCACCCAATCAGTGGTTTTTACTTTCAGTGGCCAAGAACTTCCAGAACATATTTACTGCTTCTGCACCTCCCTACCTGTTGAAACTTACATGTTGCCCATTATACAGTGCAACAAATGCTGCCGTTTTGGGCATATTAAGGCACAGTGCCGTTCAAAACCCCGATGCTTTATCTGCGCTCAACCCCATGAAGGGGAATCTTGCACTAAAGATATCCCCACATGCCTCTTCTGCTCTGGGAATCACAGGGCGAACGATCCTACTTGCTCGGAATTTGACAGACAAAAAAAAAAAAATGTAATGTCCACTGAAAACAAGTCCCATGAAGAGGCTGCCGCTAGGTACCCTCGGACTGGAATGAAGTCATATGCCAGTGCACTTAAATCGCCCATCAGCTCGGATCACTCAATGACTCCCCTCTCCCAACCTTCAGAACACTTTGTGTCTCAGCCAATAACATCTTATAAGAAGACTTTTGTGTCTCCTCGTAGAGACCGTACCCCAGCCTCTGGCCCGGGGTATGACCAATTTGCCCACAAACTCTTAACCCAAACTCCATCCTCTTCCCTCCCTAATGGGTGTGCCTTCCCTGGTTGTAACAATTCTTCCAGTGCTTATAGTCTACAGAGTAAAATTGACATCCCTTCTGTATTAACTTTTCTTTCTAGGCTCCCAGAAGCCGAACTACCGAACAACCTCAAGCTCAAACTGACTCAGCTTTTACTTTCTCACAATAATGGACCAAATCATTCAATGGAATTGTCATAGTGTAAAACATAGGAAATCTTGCCTCATCTACCTGATCAACAAATACAAACCCGTCATCGTTGCCCTCCAGGAGACATGGTTGAAGCCCGAATCTCGTTTTAGAGTTTCGGGCTTTGCCTTCCTCCGGGATGACAGGGTGGACGGGTATGGTGGTGCGGCTTTTCTTATCTCTAGATCCATTTCTTATTCTCAACTTCCTCTCCCTTCCCTTATCAACTCTGTGAACGCTGTCGCTATCAGAGCCCTGAACATATCTTTTGTCTCCATCTACATCCCTTATCCTCATATCTCTGATATAGGCCAGCTTCTCTCTATAATCTCTTCTCTTCCTCCTCCTGTCGTCTTTCTTGGTGATTTTAACACCCATCATACCCTTTGGGGATCGTACTATTGCGATCCCGTTTCCCAACATTTTCTTGACTTCTTAGATGATCAAAATCTCTGCGTATTAAACGATGGGACCCCTACACGCAGAGTTCGGCCTGATCAAAACCCTAAAAGCGCAGTTGATCTATCCATCTGTCCTCCTGACCTTGCCTCACTCTTCAGCTGGAGCGTCCACCCGTACACTTACGGTAGCGACCACTATCCTATCCTTCTTTCCACCCCTCGTCTTTCCTCTCCCTCTAACAATAACCCACGTCCACGGCTAAAATATAAAATTTCAAAAGCAGATTGGTCATTGTTTGGTACAGTGACAGACCGTGAAATTAGAGAAATACCCTCTGTTTGTTCTGTCAATATAGTTCAGGTCTATAACAACTTTAAGTCGGCTTTGTTCAAGGCAGCAGACAAAGCGATTCCAACTAAAGATTTTCGTAGGAAGAAAGTGTCATCACCCCCATGGTGGGATGCTGATTGCACCCGGGCTTGCAAAAATAGAAAAAGGGCAGAAGCAGTTTATAACTCATCCATGACTGAAGCCAATTTTATTAGCTACCAACTTGCAGCTGCTCAGGCCGTCAGGATGTTTTCTGAAAAGAAACGTTCTGGCTGCGTTTTTTTTCAGAATTTCTGCGAATCTTTGTCCCCCGGATCCCCTCCTTCTTTAGTTTGGAGGAACATAAAAAGGTTCCGCGGCTCTTTGGCTTCCTGCGACGCATCTTCCAATGACCACTCAGTATGGCTGGATGCCTTCGCCCAAAAGCTAGCTCCCCCTGTGGCCTCTTCCCTAGAAGAGACCATGGTGTTTCAGTCGCCTAATTTGCCGATGGATGAATTTGACGCCCCATTTTCCTGGGAGGAATTCTTGGTGGCCATCAACGGCCTCAGGGATTCTTCCCCGGGTATAGATGGTATTCCCTATTCTTTTATTATTAACTGTGGTTTGAATTCCAAGCGTCTATTTTTAGAAATCCTAAACATAATATTCTCCACAAGTCTTCCTCCTGAGGAATGGAAGTCTCAAATTATTCTGCCCATCTTAAACCCTGGCAAACTGAGCAATGACCCCTCAAGTTATAGGCCAATCGCATTGTCATCGACCCTGGCAAAAATCTTGGAACACCTGATTAAGAACCGCCTTGAGTGGTTTGTTGAAAGCAAAGGAATCATTGCTAAGAGTCAATTCGGTTTTCGTAAAGGATCGTGCAAGATGGACAGTCTAAGCATTTTTATTACTGACATCCGGATAGCTCTCTCGAAGCGAAAGTCTGTGGTTGGGGTTTTCCTGGACATTTCATCAGCATACGACAATGTTCTTCTTCCAGTGCTCAGAAGCAAAATGCTACAGCTGAACATTCCTGTGAAGATTGTCAACTATATCTCAAACTACCTCTCTTCTAGATCCATCTTAATATCTTCCAATAATTTCCTTCTTCCACCTAGACTTGTATGGAAGGGGCTCCCTCAGGGCTCCGTCTTGAGCCCCCTTTTATACAGTCTCTATACTTACGATCTGGAACTCTCTGTTAACTATTTTTGTAATGTCCTACAGTATGCTGATGACTTGGCCCTCTATGTTGCTTCAGATTGCTTTAATGACTCATCTTCTCGACTCAATTCCGCCATCGGCTACCTTAATGAGTGGCTTCTGAGACATGGCCTGTCAATCTCGATTCCCAAGAGCTCAGTAGTGGTTTTCTCAAGGGGTAGAAATATTCCTGTGATTTCCATTACTTGTGAGGAAGCAGCCTTCCCTGTCAAAAATACAGTCAAATTTTTAGGCCTAATCCTGGACTCTAAATTGTCTGGGGTTCATCATGCTACATACGTCTCCCATAAATGTGAAAAAAATATTAATGTGTTGCGCTCTCTCTCTGGAATGTGGTGGGGTTCTCACCCGTTTTCACAGAAACTTCTGTATAATGCCATAGTCAGGAGCCACCTCGACTACGGCACTTTCTTATTAGAACCTTGCAACAAAATCCCCCTTTCATATTTGGATAAGGTCCAGTTTAAGAGCCTGAGAATAATTTTAGGTGCTATGAAATCCTCTCCGACCAACGCTCTACAAATAGAGTGTGTAGATCCTCCTCTTTATCTTCGAAGGCAATACCTTTCAGACCGCTTCCTCTTCAAAATTCTTCAGACTTCCTCTCATCCTATCCTTCCCAAACTGAATCAGTTGTCCCAATTAGTATCAACTGGTGGCTATTGGGCTCACAAAGATCCTCCTTGCCTCATAAAAAGCTTTCTCAAGTTCAACAGTCTTCCTTGCCCAGTTTTTCAAACCCGGTTAAATCCATTATTCGAAATCCCCTTCCACTCTATCATACATACTCCTAATATTGTCACAAACCTCGGAATAGAGAAAAACTCCCCCTCCGCTAATTCTAAATTACTTTCCATTATTGGCGAGCGTTGGCCGGATTGGCTGGTAATGTACACGGACGCCTCCAGGCTCTCCAGTGAGGGTTGTGTAGGCGCGGCTGTGTGGATTCCCAAGTTTAAGATAGTCCTTAGCTTTAAGTGTCCCCCCCTTTCCTCAGTCTTTACGGGAGAATCTATAGCTATTCTGGAAGCCCTCCTTTATATTGAGTCACATAAAATAACTAAAGCGGTTGTTTTATCAGACTCCAAAAGTTGCTTGGAAGCCATACTTGCTAACCAGTTCCGCAGTAAATCCAAATATCCTTTCATCCTTCAAATTAAGGACATACTCTATAGGTGCAAAATACAAGGATATCTGATCTGCCTGGCCTGGATCCCTGGACATTCAGGTATTGCAGGGAATGAGACTGTGGACTCTTTCGCCAAAGTTGCTACTTCATCTGGTTCTACAAACCATAATAAACTATACTCACATGATCTCATCCCAATAGCCAAAGAACGCCTGCTTGCTAGTTGGAACTTGGACTGGAGCGAGTCACGGTTAAGAAAAGGCAAACATTATGCTGATATACAGGATTCGATCCTAGCTAAACCATGGTTCTTCAGATATCAGAATTCAAACAAGAGGATAACTTCCACTATATGTCGTTTGCGATTAGGCCATGCGTGTACTCCTGTTCACTTAGCTAAGATCCGGGTTAGGGACAGCTCACTCTGTGAGTGTGGGCTTGATGAAGGTACCACGGAGCACATCTTCTTTAGTTGCCCCAGAAGAAACTTTTCTTTACTGGATATTCTTCCCCCTTCCATTCCCAGACCCGTCAATTTTAAATGTGTTTTATCTCTGGTTTATACTCCCTTTATTGATACTTTATGTGCTTATATTAACTCAAATAATTTACAATCATAAGATGTTTGTCCTTAACCTACTAACATTGTTTAAATTGTGTCCTGTTTTCTTTGTTTTAGTTTAGTTCATCAACATCCTTCAATTTGTTTGCAACTTTTACTACTGTTTATTAAAAATAAAAAACTTGCACCTCCATAAGCGCCTACTAGATAAAGCAGAGTCTAAGCTTCAGTCTCTCCCAAGAAAATCGAAGCTCTATACTACTGACACTGGCCTAATCACAGCAAGAAGAGCCATAGACAAGAAATTGAATTGGAATAAAGTGATAGTTCTAAATCTTTGAGTACAGCGAAGTGCATATCATAATCATGTCTTAATATCATAACTAACACTACCTAAACTATTCTAAAAGGGTTTCATACATGTGGCCCCAAATACCCTATTATAATCTAACTAACGACGGCCCTGCCATGCATTCTAGCCACTTATTGGCTCCATGGACCTAATATTCCTATTTTAGAGCGGCCCTGTTAAATATACATTTTAAACTTATTTCTATGAATGCAGGAAATAATGGTAGCACGAGTCTTAGGACTCTTGGTTCATCGTGAAAAAAAAACAACGTCAAAGTCATATGATTTTTGTTTTCATCATACATAACCTCAACTCAAAAGTTTCTAAATTTAATTTTATTTAAAATTATCTAACAAATTGATTCATTGATTTAAAATTGATTCTGCGATAAAAAAGAAAGCGGTGATTTTGCGTCAAATCAGCATGAGTGCCCATAAGTTTAGTGATGATGAAATTAAAGTGCGACAGGCTGAGAAAGAGGACATGGGAGCGGTAGTGGAAATGATCCAGGTAAGCTGAACAACAACGCTACGAGCTCTTGTTGATAGAATAAATTCCGCTCACATCTTTACTGCGCCAGTGATGCATGAAATAAATTCCAGAATTTATGTTTTAGGAATTAGCTGATTTTGAGAAGATGCCAAAAGGCCCCAAGTTGTCAATAAAAGGTGAGAACAGAACAGTTCTTTCTGTTAATAAAAAATTCCCAGAGGCATGTAGGTCCACAATAGGATTCCACATTCAGAATAAAATTGCTAGTTCAATTAATTGACCTCGTAGCGCAGTAAACAATCCAATTGAGTTAAGTGTAGGAAAAACATTTTAGGCAACAGATAGGGACTGATCACAAAAGCAACAATGGAGTTTAGACAGAAGACCCTAAACTTGTGTTACCTATATTAGATCCCAATGCCTGCCAATGTAGTTAGTTGCGAATTGGTTGTCGCAGACTTGCAGCGCGACGGGTTCAGCGGGTCGTCACCTGCGTTCCGCTGCAAGGTGGCAGAGCTCCATCCGAAGGGTGCGGGCCCGCAGCCGGTGGGAGGCGCGGGCCCGCAGCCGGTGGGGGGCGCGGGCCCGCAGCTGGTGGGGTACGCACTCTACTTCCCGACGTACTCCACGTGGGAGGGACGCAGCATGATGCTGGAGGACCTTTATGTGCGGCCCAGCATGCGCAAGCAGGGAGTCGGACATCGCTTGTTTGATGCTGTGGCCGAGGTATTCAGCTTTGTATTGTCTACTTTCAAGTAAAATGCTTAGCTGATTTCCTTTATGGACGACATGGCTAAATATTAGTGTGAAGTAGTTCACATTTTTCCAACATTTTTCCTTTATCACCTAACTTGTGAAACAAAATATTGCAGTTGCCTGAAAATGAAGAGTTTTATCATTATGTTTGTCTTATGATATGACCCATAATCTCAAGCAATAAAGTCCCAGACTTTTGGAAAGCATGCATAGGGCCGAAACCAATACGTATAGGCCCGTTCAATAGACAATTTTCTTCTAGTTGTGATATTATTTGTATCTGTCCTATAGGAAATCAAAGCTCAGAGACCAATCTTTTCGAAAGGTATGCATGGAGATACACATCCAACATGCAGAGGCCTCCTTAAGATACCATTATTATTACTTTTACTATTCTTAGCAATTTAAGTTGAATAATTTAATTTACCCATTAGTGACTAGGCTACATTGTAATTAGTATAGCAATTTTTTTAAATAATATTAGTATAGCTAAATTATAGCTTTCCCCTATGACTTCAAATGGTTTACCTTATTGAAGGTTGTTCACGTGCCATGAACATACGAATGCCGACGACCCGAACTAAAACTGCAAGCTCATCACACCGACCTCCGTTCACGTTTTGCCATTTCGACAACACCACACTTAGATATTCTATCTGTATATTTGCACACATGTAAATAAATTAGTTTAAATAGTATTGTAAGTAGTTAATAAAGCCTCTTTGATTGTGAACGCTGTTTCACTGCAACCTACCCTCTTATCCTCTCACTGCGGCCAAGACACCTTTAGCCGTCATTCTGATCAGTCTTGTGAGTCTGCTTGACTGGCAGTGAAAAAATCCAATCCTGTGCACATTGCACGAGGTGCACATCCCGTTATCCTTCCCACCTTCCGTTTATTGTCTTAGGTCGCCTGGCAATAGACTTCCCGAATTTATTTATATAAGTATTTATTGTTGGAGATTTATGGTTAGGGCTAGGCTGTTAGGAAACTAGGGAACTAGGGTTGTTTGTGTTAGGTAACAGCTTTCCCTGGCTTTTCATGTATAGTCAGTTAGCTAGTACATACACCACATTACTCCCTATACAATTACACTTGTTTTAGACATACAACATACGACACAATACAAATACACTTATATCTAGTTAACTGATTATACATAATGGTCCTTCGAGCAATTTTGAATCATTAAATTAACTTCGCGGCCCTCCCAGTCCCCTTAGGAAAACGTTGACAATACTGACAGACGTCTCGGGTGTAACAGGCTGGTGTACTCAAAAAAACATCAGTTTTGGTATACTTTGAGACAGACGTGGTACGTAACTGTGTCCTATAGACATCTCTCGTCGGTAGCGGATCGGTGGCTGGCCTTCCAGAAGCGGAAATCACCAGTACATTGAGAAGTCGCATAATACCGAGCCGGGAGTGTAGGTACAGTGCGTACAGACAAGTAGGTTAGTGATAGGAGTAGGGTAGGGACGCTCAAGAAAGAAGACAGAAGACGTTAGAAGACATAATGGACATTTCAAGAATCAACGAACTCATCAAGAGCCAGGAAAACGATAATTTTGAAATAAAACGGATATGGGATAACATCAAAAAGGACTCGTCAACCAGAAAGACCCAAAAATACATTATAGATCGAAGAGCAACGTTAGACGGCGTTTATCAAAGAGCATTACAGAACCATCAACTTTTAGAAGACCAGGAAGTACTATCAACGCATAAATACATGACTTTAAACTTTTTTGACACACAAATAAAACGGAACTACGAAGCAGCAGTAGAATACCTTAGAAAATGTGAAGATAAAATACAACATTTAAGAGAGATAGCTGATATACGGATTAGCGAAACTGAAGACCAAGACAACGACTACATTACACCGAAACTATTTATTCAGAAGTACAGAATAAAACAGTTTACTAGAAAGATGACAACCGCATTAGAAGCAGTAGAAGAAAATAAAGCCCCATGGTACTTACAAACACTAATTAAAAGCTTGGAAAGGCAGTTTCAAGACATAGAAGAAAATCATATACAACTGTTAATGGAACAAAGTACATTCGACGACGAATACTTCACCAACGACTCATTTACTGACACGCAGGAAGGATTAGATACTGTAATAGAAAGATTGCAAGAAAAAATTAATGAAAATATCACACAAAACAACTAAGTTACCAAGAATAACCATACCAATTTTCACCGGAACTTACGAGTCATGGAATTCATTCTATGATTTATTTAAAAAGGTAATTGACGATGACTGTACCATATCATCTACAGAAAAAATGCAATACTTAAAAACGCATGTTCAAGGTGACGCAGAAAAGCTGATAAAGCATTTGTCAGTAAACGAGGTCAATTATAAGGCGGCGCTCACACTATTAACAAACCGATATCAGGATGATAGACGTATAGCGCAAACATATATAGATAAAATATTGGATTTACCAAAAATACAGCATCCAAATGCAACTAATCTACGAGAAATGCATGATTGTATAAATGAGAGCCTTGAAGCACTAAAAAATAAAATAAAAATATTGACATTTCCACCTGGAGCCCCATTCTAACAAGAATAGTAAGTCGTAAATGGGATTTAGAGACCAACATGAAATACGAAGACCAATTGAAGGAACCGACCAAACTACAAGACTTTACGAAGATGATGAAATTTATAGAAAAACGTTTCAAAAGTTTAGAATCAACCACATCAACAAACTGGTATAATACAGTACAGAAAAACCAAGAAAACTTACATAACAAACTAGAGAAAAAGGCACATTGTTGGTATTGCCAGAATGAGCACAGTATCCACTATTGTGAATCATTTAAACTATTACACGTAAACGAGCGCATCCAACAAGTACGAGAAAAACAATTGTGTAACATATGTTTAATGCATGACAAGAAAAAAGAATGTGTCAGCCAGAGGTACAAAAAATGTGATATATGTAACAAAGCCCATGCGACACTGTTACATCGAAGTTATAATGATTTTATTGCGTCAAAAACTTAAGGACAGAGTAACCAAGATAACAACATGACTAAGCCAACCACATCAAAGCCTAATTCATCAAAACCACAACAAAAAGAAAATCAGATACAAACAATAAGTTCAAATTCTTCTACTCAATTACATGACACACAGAAAACTGTTCTTCTGGCCACGGCCTTAGTACAAACAACAACACTTGACGGAACGCCCCAATTACTACGAGTTTTATGTGACCAAGGCTCAGAAGCCTCCCTATGTACAGAGGACGTAGCGCAGTTATTAAGGTGCCCCAAAAGAAAAATCAAAGCAGAAATTAAAGGTATTGCTGACGAAAACCCAAAGACTTCCTATTGCATGATTGATGTCACACTTTACCCAAGATTTACAAGCACGTACAAATTATCGACATCACTGATTGTATTACCAAAACTAACTAGTGCATTACCGAACCAAGAAATTAAACCACTAGACAACGACTATCTGAAAAACAAAATAATAGCTGATCCAACATATAACAAGCGAGGTCCGATCGACATTATCTTGGGTGCAGAAGATTACAGCAAAATACTATTAGAAGGGTTTGAAAAACTAGAGAACGGCATTATTGCACAAAATACAGAGTTAGGGTGGATTTTATCCGGATTAAGTTCTACAGAAAATAGTAACAAAATGAGAATAATAAGCCTGACAACACGCAAAGAGGAAACCCAACTCACAAAGTTCTGGGAATTAGAAGAAATAACAGAAGAACACCCATTAAATAAAGAAGATCTTATATGCGAAAAATATTACGAAGACACAATCCGCAGAGATGAGCACGGGACTTATACAGTCAGGCTACCATTTAAAGACTCTTCACTACAATATGGGAATACGCGCCAAAAAGCCGCCGCAAGACTATTACAGTTAGAAAAAAAGTTACAAACAAACCATGACCTACGACACAAATACAATGACTTCATGAAAGAATACTTAGATATGGGCCACATGAAAAAAGTAAACAAAACACAATATTAAGAAGGGAAATTTTATATTCCACACCAACCTGTAATAAGAGACGACGCATTGACAACAAAACTGAGGTGTGTATTTATCCAAGTAGCAAATCAAGTACCAATCTAAGCCTTAACGACAATATGCATAAGGGCCCACGTTTGCAACAGGATATGACCACTATATTACTAAGGTGGCGAAAACATAAAGTCGCTTTCATGGCGGACATAGAGAAAATGTACCGCTTTATAAAAATACACGAAGATGACTATACATACCAGAGAATACTATGGAGATGGTCACCAGCTCAACCCATCGACGAATACGAGCTGACCACCGTGACCTATGGTACTGCCGCGGCACCGTACCTAGCCATAAAAACACTACAAAAATTAGCAAAAGACGAGCAAAAGAACTACCCCGTGGCAAGCAAAGCAACTTTTTCAGATTTTTACGTAGATGACATCCTGTCCGGAGAAAATACTTTAGAAAAAGCAAAAAACTTACAAAATCAACTAATTGATATGTTACGTAAGGGAGGATTCAATTTAAGAAAATGGTCATCTAATAGCCCCGAATTATTAGAAAACTTACCCGAAGACAAAATAGATGACAAAATGGTAAAATTGCCTCTAGACGAAACAAGAAAATCTCTGGGAGTAAGCTGGTTACCGAATGAAGACAATTTTCAAATAAATATTTCTGTAACAGTTAACGAAAAGCCGACAAAAAGATTCATCCTGTCAGAAATTGCCAAAATTTTTGACCCCCTTGGATGGCTACAGCCAGTCATTATTATTTTGAAGCTAATCATACAGGAATTGTGGATAAGCGGGATAGACTGGAACGCAGTAGTACCAGAAGAAATAAATAAAAAATGGGTTGAAATACAACAACAAATAAAAAGTATAGAAACCATCAGAATTCCTAGATGGATTAAATACGACGGGGTGCAGATAGAATTACATGGATTTAGCGACGCATCGGAAAAAGCTTACGGCGCAGTTGTGTACAGTCGGACAAAGTTGAATGACACATACCACGTGACCTTACTACAAGCAAAATCAAAAGTAGCGCCAAAACAGCATAAAGCGACTTTGCCAAGACTAGAACTATGTGCAGCTGTATTACTAACAAAACTTATTAAAAAAATTACATGGGACTCGCTTGTGAAAACACATCTATTTATTGTTGGACGGACTCGATGATCACTTTAGGGTGGATAAGAGGAGAAGCAGATAAATGGCATACTTTCGTTGCAAACAGAGTATCAGAAATACAAAGATCTTTACCACAGGCTAATTGGAACCACGTTGCTTCAACAGAAAACCCAGCTGACATAATTTCACGTGGCATTGAACCCAGTAAGCTAGCAAATTATGAATTGTGGTGGAACGGACCGAAATGGCTCCAGACAAACAAAATAGCGACGGAAAAAATAATACCAGAGCCGCAAGAAGAAATAAAAACATGTCATCAAACAACAATAGAAGCTAAGACTAAAAATGATATCACCAGCAGATTTTCGAACTACCAAAGAATGCTAAGGGTTTTATCCTACTGCTTAAGATTTATACGACGCCAAAGACCAAATGTAAGCAGTATGCTATTTTGTGTTCGTTTTATTGGATTATTTGTTGGCGCAGTGCGTGGTCTGACTCGATCACGCCACTTTTGTGCGTTGCTAGCTCACTGAGTCATCAACACCTGCGCGCTCGCCCCACCGGGCGGAGCGCCTATAAAAGGAGACGTTCACCCCTCTTCGAGGCAGAAGCGAGTTAGCCGTTGTACAGTGAAGGAAGGGAAGTTTTGCTGATGGGGACATTCGTTGCTTGGCAGTTGAGGAGAGTAGTCGTGTCCTAAGAGAGGTTTCCTTTGGACAGAACAACGCTTACGGTTGTTTCTTGTGATGCGAGGCATGGGACGGCTGTGAGGGGAGTAGGGAGGCCGTTCGGGCATGTAGCCCATATTTTCCCAATGATGAGTAACCTCTGAAAGTGATCCTGAGTTTTATTGGTCATGTACATTGGTGACGCTTACATCTCAGAAGCGGGATTGAACAACGCATAAACGCGTAAGTAACACGCCCTAATCATTTTTCTTTTTGATGTAGATATTTCATGATTAATTCGACACAACTGCAAAAAGCGACCAATTATAAAAGGGAATCACTATGAAGGTAACTGTTTTTAGTAATTTTTATAATTCTACATTTTGGCAGAGCTATTTTTACAACTATTATGTACAATTCATAGAATAGTCCTTCTTTTACATAGAATGACGTAATCGATGTCTTAAAATACCAACTCGGTACCTGTACATACGTAAACGTACATTTTTGAACAGTAATTATGAGTGCTTTGAAATTTTCTCTCTACCTACATTCAATCTATGATCGAGAACAAAACTGTTACCGAGGGAATAAAATATGGTGGCACCGGATTACTCGAACTGTGTGTAGGGGTTTCTTAAAGGGGGCCCGAAAATTTGTTATTTTTGCGCTAGGAATAGCCGTTTTGAAGATATGACCACTTTTATAAATGCCTTATACATTTTCATTATAGTTTTCTAGTTTGAATTTTGTTTGTTGTTAGCAAGGCGAGTAGATAAGTAATAAGACACCGAATCTGGTTAACTACTACTGTTTATTTAAATTTAGGGGAGCTTAAATACTAATTATGACGTAGGTAGGATTCGTGTTATATGTAATGGATGGAGGCACGAAAATGGTGTCAAGCTTCTGTGAATATAATATGATATTACTGAATTAATTTGATATATTCCTTTCCATATAAAAAGACACGTGGACTCATTTCATAGAACCGATCTTGAAATGTTACCTGATATTATTTAAAGATATTATTTAATATTCTAGTTATACCTACCCTACCTACACTACAGTTTGTTCTAGATTGAATACATTCGTAACGAACTGTAATTTTATTAGCAGAAAGAATGGATGTTTGCGTTTTGGTTTTTTTGTGAGTTTCAGAGAACATGCAGCAAAATTATGAAGCGTCGAGCAGACGTTTGGCTGCCCCACCGGTGGCAGCAGGGTTAGAGAGACGGCGGCGCGGCCCAAAACCCCAGAAGCGTGGATGATGTCGGATGCAGAGGTCAATAGCGAGGTCAAGGACAAGTTCAAGGGTTTGGCCTTCTGAAGATCTACGCAACCGCCGTGAACGTTACACAAACCTGCAAGTAACGGTCAATGTCATGGGCCGGGCAGGCGAGTTTAGTGCTGGTAACGGTCAAAGTCATGGACCGAGCACAAAAATGATTCTGCAGGTAACGGTCAATGTCATGGACCGGGCAGGCGAGTTTAGTGCTGGTCACGGTCAAAGTCATGGACCGAGCACAAAAATGATTCTGCAGGTAACGGTCAATGTCATGGACCGGGCAGGCGAGTTTAGTGCTGGTCACGGTCAAAGTCATGGACCGAGCACAAAAATGATTCTGCAGGTAACGGTCAATGTCATGGACCGGGCAGGCGAGTTTAGTGCTGGTAACGGTCAAAGTCATGGACCGAGCACAAAAATGATTCTGCAGGTAACGGTCAATGTCATGGACCGGGCAGGCGAGTTTAGTGCTGGTCACGGTCAAAGTCATGGACCGAGCACAAAAATGATTCTGCAGGTAACGGTCAATGTCATGGACCGGGCAGGCGAGTTTAGTGCTGGTAACGGTCAAAGTCATGGACCGAGCACAAAAATGATTCTGCAGGTAACGGTCAATGTCATGGACCGGGCAGGCGAGTTTAGTGCTGGTCACGGTCAAAGTCATGGACCGAGCACAAAAATGATTCTGCAGGTAACGGTCAATGTCATGGACCGGGCAGGCGAGTTTAGTGCTGGTAACGGTCAAAGTCATGGACCGAGCACAAAAATGATTCTGCAGGTAACGGTCAATGTCATGGACCGGGCAGGCGAGTTTAGTGCTGGTCACGGTCAAAGTCATGGACCGAGCACAAAAATGATTCTGCAGGTAACGGTCAATGTCATGGACCGGGCAGGCGAGTTTAGTGCTGGTCACGGTCAAAGTCATGGACCGAGCACAAAAATGATTCTGCAGGTAACAATTGATATCAATTGATAATTCTCTTAAATTCAAAACATACATAAAAGAACAATGCGATAAAGCAAAAATCACACTCATGCAATGCAAAAGAGCTGTAGGTAAAACCTGGGGTACCAAGCCACATGTCATGATGTGGATATAGAAAGCAATCATAATTTTAAGAGTAACATACGGAGCAATTGTCTGGTGGCATAAAACCACCATACAAGCAAACAGGAATGAACTAGCGAAAGTACAAAGACTGGCAACCCTAATGATCACAGGAGCGATGAGAACCACTCCATCAGCTGCCTTAGATGTATTATTGGGATTACATCCTCTTGGAAGTTAAAAAGAGAGCTATGGAGCAATGGTATAGGATGAAATAGAAAGGGAACTTCATGAATAAAGGACACACCATATTAGATGGAAAGTATGGAGAGAAGTTGTCAATGATACTTTCTAATAATGACCTCATCAGGAAAAAAAAAGTAATCTTTGACAAAAAAATACAGGATCAATAGCAAGCTGGAGCTTGGACATACAAGATCCAAAGATAGTGTGTTACACTGACGGCTCCAGGAAAGAAACAACAAAACTATCAGGACTGGGAATACTTATCATGAACCAGATAGACGGCCAAGTTACCATGCACCTGGGAAGATGCGCTAGCGTTTTCCAGGCTGAGGTGCTTGCTATTACAGAGGGAGTTAGAATCATAGACAGCATGATCACTGAAAACAAAGAGAACATCATAATATATAGTGATAGCCAGGCTGCTTTGAAGGCACTAAACAGAGCCGAAACTAACTCGGCCCTAGTAACAGAATGTAAGGAGGCTATTAACGCCTTAGCCAAAAAGACTAAAGTTACCATTGCCTGGGTGCCGGGGCACGAAGGACATATAGATAATAAGATTGCAGACGAGCTAGCAAAGAAAGGGGCCGATGAGACATTTATTGGCCTGGAACCCAGGTTACCTATATCAAGTAAAATCAGTAAAGGAATAATAAGCAAGATAACAGAAGAAGCCAATTTAGGATGGAAGCACAACAAACAGTGCCGCCAGGCAAAAATCTTCCTAAAGACATATGAAAAAAGAAAGTCGAAGCTCACGGGTCTGCTCACGGGACACTGTCCCTTGAACCAACACCTAGCAATAATGGGCCTAAAAAGTGATCCCACATGCCCAGAATGTGACAAGGAGGAAACAAGTCTCCATTTCCTGACTGAGTGTCCAATATACGCGCTGGTAAGATGGGAGACAATAGGCATGGATGAGGTAAAAGAAGAACAAATGCAAGAGCTTAACATAAAGGATATAATCGGGTTTGCTAAAGCTTCGGGTAGGTTCAAAGAGGTGGAACTGTCAGTGCAGAGGTAAAACTCACGCGCTGTTGTGGGGAATTGGGTGAAATGGTCCCAAAAAGGTGGACTGATCACCCGCCTGTGCCTGACGGGCGTCCCCTCCATAGATAGATAGAACGGTCAATGTCATGGACCGGACAGGCGAGTTTAGTGCTGGTCAAGGTGAAAGTCATGGACCGAGCACAAAAATGATTCTGCAGATTACGGTCAATGTCATGGACCGGGCAGGCAAGTTTAGTGCTGGTAACGGTCGAAGTCATGGACCGAGCACAAAAATGATTCTGTAGCCAAAGTCAGGGGCTGGAAAGTAACGGTGAGTCGGTGAGTCTGGACGTGAGCAATGAAGCCTAAGTGCGGCATTGTCGTCGAAGAGCACGCCATGGCCACCTTGGGTAACAGGAGAAAGCCGGCGATAGGACGAGAAAAAAAAATAGGACTTTCAAGTGAAGTTAGTACGAGTGATGTTAGTATGGTAACATTGGATTTGCTATTGCAGAGTGAGAAACTACAAGTATAACTTAGTATGGTAACAATGGATTTGCTATTGCAGAGTGGGAAACTACAAATGTAGTAAAAGTTAATATTATAGTTTAGATTTGGTATTTGAGTATGAGATATTGATATTACAGTGTTTTAAGTTGGTATACAATGGGAAATCAGTATTATATTAAGAGAAGTCAGAATTGTATTAAGGGAAGTAAACCTAGTACTGTACTCTTTGGTAAATGTTAGCACGGTATTGACAATGAAGAAATAAATAAATCTGTAAAAAAAAAAAAAATGACCCATTTGGACAAGTATTGCCAAAGAGTCCAAAAGTATTGTTTTCAGCCATATTTTTGTTTAAACTCAACATAGACATACCGCGAGGACGCGATCTGTGAGTCAGTATGGCCGAATGTAAGCAGTATGCTATTTTGTGTTCGTTTTATTGGATTATTTGTTGGCGCAGTGCGTGGTCTGACTCGATCACGCCACTTTTGTGCGTTGCTAGCTCACTGAGTCATCAACACCTGCGCGCTCGCCCCACCGGGCGGAGCGCCTATAAAAGGAGACGTTCACCCCTCTTCGAGGCAGAAGCGAGTTAGCCGTTGTACAGTGAAGGAAGGGAAGTTTTGCTGATGGGGACATTCGTTGCTTGGCAGTTGAGGAGAGTAGTCGTGT
Source organism: Aproaerema taeniolella (assembly GCA_949987775.1). Lineage (NCBI taxonomy): Eukaryota > Metazoa > Arthropoda > Insecta > Lepidoptera > Gelechiidae > Aproaerema > Aproaerema taeniolella. Next base: position 35,094 of record CATLJT010000194.1, read on the forward strand.
CCTAAGAGAGGTTTCCTTTGGACAGAACAACGCTTACGGTTGTTTCTTGTGATGCGAGGCATGGGACGGCTGTGAGGGGAGTAGGGAGGCCGTTCGGGCATGTAGCCCATATTTTCCCAATGATGAGTAACCTCTGAAAGTGATCCTGAGTTTTATTGGTCATGTACATTGGTGACGCTTACACAATGGGCACGCTTACTTGTGAAGAGTTAAATGAAACAAGAAAACAAATTATATTACAAGTACAACAAGATGAATTTAAAGACGAATACCAAACATTAAAAAAGAGACAAACATTGAAAAGAGGAAATAAAATAAGCAAGTTAGACCCATTTATAGACGAAGATGGACTCATTAGAGTTGGAGGAAGATTACAAAACTCACAGCTGACTTACGACCAAAAACATCCTTTATTATTGCCGGACGAACATCATGTGACCTCATTAATAATACATTACGCACACATAAAAACATTGCATAGCGGAAACTGGCTCACATTGTCGTATTTAAGACAAAAATACTGGATAATAGGAGGAAAACGAAAAGTAAAAAGTCACATTAATAAGTGCATAAAGTGCATTCGGTACAAAGCGGAAACAGCAAAACAAAAAATGGGAGCACTACCTAAACCACGTGTGACGCAATCGTATCCATTTAGTCATACAGGATGTGATTTTGCAGGACCAATACAAGTGCGAGCAATGAAAGGGAGAGGACATAAATCATACAAAGGTTATATAGCAGTATTTATTTGCTTAGAAACGAAAGCCATACACCTGGAATTAGTAGGAGACTTGTCAACCGAGTCGTTCATTGCAGCACTCCGAAGATTCATGGCAAGAAGAGGTCATGTGTCTCATATGTACAGCGACAATGCAACAAACTTTGTAGGGGCAGCAACATTTTTACACAAAGAAGTACTAGAAATAACTCAATCACCTCAATTCCAAAACTCGCTGACAAATATAGGGACGCAATGGCATTTTATTTCACCTTCAGCACCGCACTTCGGAGGCATATGGGAGGCAGGAGTCAAATCAATGAAACATCACTTAAAACGAGTGATAGGAGACAGCACATTGACTTACGAAGAATTAAACACACTCCTGCACCAAATTGAAGCCTGTTTGAATTCAAGGCCGCTATGTATACAAACCGACGACATCAACGACAATATTGTGTTAACTCCTAGTCATTTTCTAATTGGTCGATCCAATTTCTAATATAAATACAGACAACATAAATAAATGGAAACATATTCAAAAAAAATGAAAAAAGATTTTTGGAACAGTTGGACGCAAGAATACTTACATCAGCTACAACAGCGCTATAAGTGGAAATTGGACTAAGAAAACCTAAAAATAGGAACGATTGTCCTCATTAAAGACAACAATATTAGCCCAAGTAAATGGCCGATCGCAAAAGTCAAACAAATCCACCCAGGCAATGATGGTGCTACAAGAGTCGTTACCCTCAAAAGACCACAAGGAGCTGACCAAAAGAGGGCAATCCATACTTTAATACCATTACCAGTTAATGAAAACATAGAAACTAACAGTATAAATAAAAGTACGCCTACACAAATCAACATAGCAAATGTGAAGAACTCAAAATATACTATAAACAAAACAACGGGCAAACTATACTACTGGTTAACTATGTTACTAATTATATTCCAGCTTATGTCTCCTATGGGAGCAACCTACACTATAAGACAATTAGAACCAGGACTGTACACAGAACAAATGGGAAATGCGACAATAGATAGAGGAACATTTAGGATTGAATCAAATTATGACAGAATTACTATGGACCAGAATTTAGATAAAATAAAGAACGTATCGAAACAATTTAAAACACTGTGTCATTACGCAGCAACAGTAGACACCGAGACTCATTGCAATGACTATCACCACCATTTGGAAGAAGAAGTTGAGAAATTTGAAAGAATACATGAGTATCTGTCAGAAATCAATCATAAAAAGAAAAAAAAGAGGATTATTAGGACAAGTAATGACTTCAATATTTGGAGTAAATGACGAAGTATACAAAGATATCAATCCGTTACAAAAAAAACAGCAGAAGCTTATAGATGCAGCAAATCATCAAACTAAGTTCATGATCACAACAATATCAGCAGTAAACCGAACTGAAGAAAGAATAAAAGACAAGCTAGAGAGATTCCGATTGAAACTTAACAAAGCGATGAGTTACATAAATGAGAATAACAGATGGTATAGAGTAATAGACAGCAATCACATGCAAATACAAGTAATGCAATCGTACCAAATGGCCTATAACTATATAAACGAGATAATGGATTACTATTCAGGGCTCACCGAGATATATCTAGCAAAAGCAACAGTATACAGTATACTTTCTCCAAAAACAGTAAGAGACATCATAAAAAATGCTAACAGCAAACTACCATCAAATCTCAATATTGTGCATACCCAACTAATTGATACCAGGGACTGTCAAGTTGGGTGTTGAGGTTAACACACGCGGTTTGACAAATTTCTTATAATTTGTGTTTTTTCACCTGTTTAGTTGCCTTGTATAACCTGCTTTTTTGTGTTTGTGTTGTCCGGTGCTATTGGGTAAGTGTTATTTGTTTTAGTTTTGTGCTGGGTCGACGACCATGTCGTCGTCGGCCCCTGAGCCGGTCCCCCCTGACCTCTCATCTCCTCCTCTGTTTGATACAGATATGAGTAGCTTAGATGGCCAAGTTCCCCCCGTCAGTAGGAAAAGAACTAGTGAGAATTCTACTGCTCCCCCAAAAAAATCAACTCCGCCCTCTACGTCAATTGAGAACGTATATACCCATCCTTCTTATGAAGATGGCAAAAAATATTCCGTAGCGGACACCGGACCTTTTATTGTCCATGTATATAGGGAAGAATCCCACCCTAAAGCTGGGACCACCCTCAACCCCATTCAGTTCGGGCAAATTCTTAGAAAAGCGGATATCCGTGGCATTTCCAGACAAGGAGTGAAGAGTGTCGGTAGAAACAGAGTCTCTGTTGAGTTTATATCAGGAGATGCAGCCAACCAATTCCTGGTGGAACCCACTCTGGTATCCCGTAAATTTAAGGCCGTCATCCCCACATTTAATATCACGAGAATGGGTATTGTTAAAAACATCCCAACTGAGTTTTCAATGTCTGAATTTGTCGAGGAAGTAAATCTCCCCGTGGGTTGTGGTGAGATACTTAAAGCCCGAAGACTCAATAGAAAGGTATATAAAGATACGGGCATTGAATGGGTCCCAACAAGCACTGTTGTAATCACCTTTAGTGGTCAACTTCTCCCGGCATATATTACATGTTGCCACACTGTTGTAGAGGTACAAATTTATGAATTGCCCACAATACAGTGTAACGCCTGCTGCAGATTTGGACACACTAAAGATAAGTGCCGGTCTAAAGTAAGATGTTTTAAATGTGGCCAACCTCATAATGGGGCATCTTGTAACATTCCAGAAGAGGAAGCTTTCTGCATCCTTTGCTCCGGAAACCACTTCGCCACTAATAAAAGGTGTCTAGAACATGTACGACAAAAGCACATTAAGCATGTCATGTCTCGGGATAGTGTGTCATACTATGAAGCCTCTCAGCGCTTCCCCACAGTCCAAAAGCCGTCTTACGCAGACATGACTAGACTCGCATCTCCTCCCCAAAATCCACGACTGCTCCCCACCGCCCTACGTTGCCCAAAAACTTGATCTTCTTTTTAATATTGTTAACAATGCTCCAAATAATTCAATGGAACGCCCGCAGTATTAGACCTAAAAAACACGAAATAACTCAATTAATTAACACACATCACCCACTCATCTTTGCCATCACGGAGTCATGGTTGGTGCCAGGTTCTCGATTTCGAGTTGCCGGTTACCACTGCATTCGTGATGACAGAGCTGATGGTTATGCTGGTGCTGCATTTTTAATAAAATCTTCAGTTGTATTTACCCGTTTAACTCTTCCCCCTCTTCCTTATGATATCAATGCGATAGCTATCAGGGTCGCAGACCTGACGATTATCTCAGTTTATCTTCATGACCCTCGTACAATTTCTATTTCTGACCTTATTCCTATCTTCTCCTTGGTGTCTGGCTCTTTCCTCATTCTGGGAGACTTCAATTGTCATCATGTTCTATGGCAGGCCAACGCTGACTATGATGCCTTTGCAAACGAACTTGTTGGTCTTATAGACTACTACAATGTCAGCATTCTGAATGACGGCTCCCCAACACGACGCACACCCCCTGGACAAAATCCCAGTGCTGTTGATCTGTCTTTGTGCTCTCCTGATCTTCATTCTTTGTTAGCTTGGAAAGTTTTGACTGACACCCATGGCAGTGACCATATGCCCATATTAATTTCTGCGCCAACGCTTTCCATTCCTTTAAGAAAATTTTCCCCATTATTAAAATACCGCCTTCCTAAGGCTGATTGGGATAAATTTGCTAGGGCTTCCGATTCGTGCATAAGTCTTCTTCCGTCTGTCAATGAAAGTAACGTAGCATCGTGTTACGATGGTTTGGTCGAAGGTTTAAACAAAGCCGCAGATGCTAGCATCCCTGGAAAAAAATCTAAAGTTGGCTCCAAAATCTCCCTTCCATGGTGGGACGCCGAGTGTTCGGAAATGTTCCAACGACGTAAGGAGGCAGAAGCCGCTTATTGTCTTTGCATGACCACCGAAAACTTCATAGTTTACAAGAAGACGGCGGCTTTAGCAAAACGTCTCTTTAAGAAGAAGAAGAAATTAGGATGGACCCGCTTCTGCGAAAATCTCGCCCCACGCTCTCCCTCTACTTTACTTTGGAGATCCATCCGCTCCTTTAGAAGGTCTTTGTCTTCTCAAACGGTGTCTTCCACTGATATCGACATCTGGATTCATAGCTTTATCAACAAGCTGTCCCCGCTGTCGGTTCCAACTCTAGAATCTTTACCTTGCTCTTACCCTCGGTTTCTTTCCTCTCACCCATTTGATAACCCTTTCTCTCTCTCTGAATTACTTATTTCTCTTAAAAATCTCAAAGACTCTTCACCTGGCTCCGATGGAGTCCCTTACTCTTTTTTGGTGTATGCTGGCGAATCCACGAAATCTTTATATCTTTCCTTGATAAACAAATACTATGAACTTGGAACCACCCCTGATGCGTGGAGAAATCAACTGATCATCCCTATCCTAAAACCAGGAAAAATCTCTTCGGATCCGGATTCATATCGACCTATTGCTCTGTCTTCCACACTTGCTAAAGTCATGGAACATATGTTAAAGAAACGTCTTGAGTGGTTTGTGGAATCAAAAAATATACTAGCCCGGACCCAATTTGGGTTTCGCAGGGGATTAAGTTGTACGGATAGTTTAGCCATCCTGACCACTGATATGAGATTGGCTTTCTCAAGGAATGAATTCTTCGTGGGTGTGTTTCTCGACGTGACTGCTGCTTATGACAATGTCTTACTTCCTGTGCTCAGGCAGAAGATGCTGAATCTGAGTATTCCAGAGAGGCTAACACATTTTATATGTAACATGTTGTCGGAGAGAACCATTCAGGTACGGGTGAACGATGTGCTTTTTCCCCCAAGACGAGTTTGGAAGGGTCTTCCGCAGGGGTCAGTTATCAGCCCGCTCTTATACAACCTGTACACGTATGACCTTGATCAGGCCGTCAATTCCTTTTGCAACGTTTTACAATACGCCGATGACCTCGCTCTGTATGTGGCATCTAGTTCAGCTGAAGAGGCTGCTCATAGGCTAAATCGTGCGATGTACTACTTGGAGGACTGGTTGCTTGATCATGGTTTGTCCTTGTCGGTTGCTAAGAGCTGTCTAGTCGTATTCTCCAGGAGAAGACTTATTCCCGATATAGACGTCCTGTTTGCGGGTCAGCCGATTCCCAAGTCCAGTAAGGTCAAATTTCTCGGTGTCTACCTGGATAGTAAAATGAGTGGAGTCCCCCACCTTGAATACATTATTAAAGGTGCGAAAGAAACGTCAACGTCATGCGTTGCTTGTCTGGAGTCTGGTGGGGTGCACATCCCTATTGCCAGAAGCTTGTCTATAATGCGCTTATACGCAGCCACTTCGATTACGGCTCTTTTGTTCTGGAACCTTGCAGCAAGGTTGCTCTCGCTAAGCTGGATAAAATCCAGTACAAATGTCTCCGTATAATCCTGGGTGCAATGAAATCTTCCCCAACGAATGCCTTGCAGGTCGAGGCGTTGGATCCCCCGTTATATCTCCGTCGAAATTACTTGTCGGATAGATACTTTTTCAAAGTTATACAAAATAATTCGCACCCTCTGTTGAAGAAACTAAAATCCCTGTCCGATGTTATCCCGGGAAATAGATATTGGTTTCATAAGGAATTTCCTTGTCTAATCAAAAGTTTCCGCAAATTTGCGGCTCTTGAATTCCCCTGTTTTCAAAAATCCATTTCTCCCATTTTTTCCACTCCGTTTCAAGCACTACTGCACGTTCCCAACATCATATTAAATATTGGTATTCAAAAAGATACTCCTGGTGCTAATGCCGTCTTCCAAGATATCGTTAATTCTAGGTGGCATGACCATCTTCACTTTTTCACTGATGCCTCCAAGCTTTCCACTGACGGAGAAGTTGGTGTTGCGGTGTGGGTTCCCAAATATAAAATATTATTAAACTATAAGTGTCCCTCCATCTCATCAGTTTTTACGGGTGAGGCGTTGGCTATTCTGGAATCGGTTAAGTATATACTTTCACACAAAATCCCCAAATCGACTATATTTTCGGACTCCCGCAGCTGCCTTCAGGCTATTGTATCTAACTCTTTTTCCTCGCGTAACTTCCCCGTGATTTTTAACATCAGAGAGGCCTTGCATGATTGCCACTCCCTGGGGTTTGAAGTAGTTCTCATATGGATCCCGGGTCATGCTGGGATTCAAGGGAACGAAACTGCGGATATGATGGCAAAAGAAGCGATCCATCTGGGTTCCAATGACCATTACCTTATTTTTTCGCATGATCTTTGTGCATCTGCTAGTGTGGATCTTAACAGGGATTGGATGGCTTTTTGGTCACGTACTAAAAAGGTCAAAGGCAAGTATTATGGAGACATTCAGCCTGTTATACCAACACGACCTTGGTTCTACCGATTCCGCGAGGCAGACAAACGGACCACCTCAGTCATCTGTAGACTACGCCTAGGTCATACTTGTACTCCCCTCCACCTCCATAAACTACAGATCCGAGCTTCTCCAGTCTGTGATTGTGGTGTTGAGGATGGTACCACTGATCATGTCTTGTTCAACTGCGCTTTACGCCCGGTCTCTCTTTATGATATACTCCCCGCTAAAGTCCCTAAACCTATAAATGTGAAGTCCCTTTTGTTATACACTAACTCCCCGCTTATCAAACTAATATCTAAATACATTTGTAAATATGACATAAAACTGTAATACATGTATGGAATGCTTTTGTGATGTCTTGTGTTGTCCTGCCACAGGTGATGATGCAGCTCAATGGAAGGATATAACGTTGCCGTAACCTGTCAAATTTTTTCAGTTTGTTTTCCTCGGACTTGACACTGGCAGTAATGGTCGCACATTATACACGACCGGTTGCCATGATATAAAAAAAAAAAAAAAAAATTGATACCAGATTAGCAGAAAATGAAACACACATCAGAGTTCTATCTTATTTCCCAATTGAAGAAAAAGCAAAATATATGTTACTACACATTACTCCGATACCAATGAAACACCATGACGGATCATTTCAAAGTCTAACCATTTCACAAATAATTATGGGAATAGATTATAATAACGAACGATACTTTGAACTAACACACGAAGAAAGCAAGAACTGCCTAGAACAAAACAATAACTTCATATGTTTTCCTGTAGCCGTGAGAAACATGCAATTCAATCAAAATTGCATTGTTAGACTAATAATCAGAAAAGAAAATTTTACAGAATGTCCCACTAAGGTTTATAATTCCACAAAAGATATAATCTGGAAACAAGTTCAAATGACAAACACTTGGTTATACCTAACTCAGAAAACAGAAACAGTGTCCGTTATATGTGACAGACAAAGAGAAGAGGTGTCCATTCATGACATAGGAATTATAAACATCTCCGAAAATTGTATCATTAAAACTAGTAGTACCACATTATCCGCCAAAAGGATAGTTTCAGTTAAAGTTATAGCGTCATATATTAAAACTTCAGAGTTTAGGTTTAGTGAATCTAGTTCCCTTAAGTATAATAATGAATTGTCGAAAGAGCAAGTATTAGATAGTTCTATTGATATTTATAATAATTTAGTGAATAAAGAAAATACCATACAAACAACCCTAGATAACACTGTTTGGAGTAGTATAAGTACCCAAACATACGTAGCTAGTTTCACTACATTATTCGTATTTTCGTTACTAGTATTACTAATGTACTGTTGTGGTCCACAGATTGCACAAAAAATACGACGGATGATGGCAGCTAGAATATCAAGAGCATCATCATCCAGCCATCCTGCAGACAACGAGCAACACCATGACGCGGCGCCGGCGGCTCGCGCCAGTCCCCGCTCACGGCCGCCACCTGTCTACGCACAGCCACAGCCGGCCCACTCACAACGCAAGCCAGCTCCACAGGAGCTCTACGAACTCAAATCCTGTTCCTGAGAGGCGCCAGAATGTTCACGTGCCATGAACATACGAATGCAGGACGACGACCCGAACTAAAACTGCAAGCTCATCACACCGACCTCCGTTCACGTTTTGCCATTTCGACAACACCACACTTAGATATTCTATCTGTATATTTGCACACATGTAAATAAATTAGTTTAAATAGTATTGTAAGTAGTTAATAAAGCCTCTTTGATTGTGAACGCTGTTTCACTGCAACCTACCCGCTTATCCTCTCACTGCGGCCAAGACACCTTTAGCCGTCATTCTGATCAGTCTTGTGAGTCTGCTTGACTGGCAGTGAGAAAATCCAATCCTGTGCACATTGCACGAGGTGCACATCCCGTTATCCTTCCCACCTTCCGTTTATTGTCTTAGGTCGCCTGGCAATAGACTTCCCGAATTTATATAAATAAGTATTTATTGTTGGAGATTTATGGTTAGGGCTAGGCTGTTAGGAAACTAGGGAACTAGGGTTGTTTGTGTTAGGTAACAGCTTTCCCTGGCTTTTCATGTATAGTCAGTTAGCTAGTACATACACCACATTACTCCCTATACAATTACACTTGTTTTAGACATACAACATACGACACAATACAAATACACTTATATCTAGTTAACTGATTATACAAAGGTATTCCATTGACAGAATGAAAAACCTCTCAACTACCTAAAGCGTTAATCAACTATCACATCATTTCCTACCACTTTTGTCAAGGATCTGGATGCGTCTAGATATTCTGCCTGATAGTTGCCCCCCTCCTTGCAGGTAAGGAATCATTCCTAATTTCTTATTGCATATCGTATTTACTTCTAGGAAGCTCACAAGAGTGGTTCCTTCCGTCTGGATTTCCACGTGCTAGAGTGGAACGACGCGCGCGCCTTCTACGAGAGCAAGCGGGCGGTCAACTTGACGGGCACCGAGCAGTTGTGCCACTACCGACTGACGGGGGAGGCGCTGCGGGCCGCCGCGGGGGGGCAGGGGGGTAACGACCCACCTACCAATGAAGACAAAGAGAAAAAGTGAGCAATGATACCGAATTTTGAGCGGGTTCTTATACAGGGTGTAAAGGACAGCTTAACAAATACTTAAATCTACCCCCATAACTATGATGAACTATGATCCGGTACAAGCAATTTTTTTTCGCCATAAACATCAAGTTAAGGAGTTTTCGTTATTTCATCATCAGCCTGTGTCAGTCCACTGCTGGACATAGACCTCTCCTATGGCACGCCACTGAGCTCGGTCTTCAGCTCTCCTACTCCAACCACTGCCCGCTACCTTACGAATATCGTCACCCCACGATATTCGCCGATTCGTGCTGATTCGTGGTCTCCATTCTAGAACTTGTCTGCCCCAACGGCCATCGGTTCTACGACAGATATGACCAGCCCACTGCCACTTAAGCTTGCTGATTCGCCGGGCTATGTCGGTAACTTTGGTTTTCTGACGGATTATTTCGTTTCAAATCCGATCCCTCAAAGAAATACCGAGCATAGCACTTTCCATAGCTCGCTGAGCGACCTTAAATTGGTGGACTAGTCTCACTGTGAGTGGCCACGTCTCGGCTCCGTATGTCACCACGGGTAGGACGCACTGATTGAAAACTTTCGTTTTCAGGCTTTGAGGTATGGGTTTCGTTATTTATTTTACGGTTTACTAACAGTCGACTTATATAGTCACCTAATAAATTGAATATGAAGGATTCTGTAGTTAATTACCGAACGTAGTGAGGGAATTAAGATGTTTATTCCCGAGCGGAGCGAGGGAATTATGGTAAGAATCCTGAATGTAGCGAAGGATTCAAGTCTGCCCAAGTCTAAGACACTTTTATCCCCGAGTAGCTTACTCTACTTTATACACCTATTGTGAGGTTAAATAAAAAAGAAATTATAAATTCATCCCATCAATAATGTTTTGAGCCTCCATTTCTATGTCAGAGTCGCTGGAATTACATACTGGACTTTTTTTTATTTATTTAAAAAACTACCAATTTAGTAATTCGCGGTAAAAATCGCAGATCCAAAATCACCGACGACGTTTTCTTATAATATTTAGTTCCGTAGGCAAAGGAAAGTCAATAGCTAAGACATAGAGCCAAGTTTTTATACTAAATATTTTAAATAAAAGTAAAATCTCTTTGATGTGGCAAATTTTATAGTTAAAATCTACTTGGACCAAGGAAGTTAAGCCTTCAACAGCCTTGTTTTTTTTTCGAAATTATTTTTGATATAAATTTTTGTTGAAATTTTGGCGTTCCATATTTAAATGTCATTAATGCCCAAGGGAAGTTCCATACAATTTTATTTCCCATAAGCTTTAATGGCTTACTTTTAAATATAGAATACTTGACGTATAATACGTGCTCCAGATGCAGGTGGTGTATAAAAGAAGTTAATTATAATTTTATAGATGAGTATCTAATTAAATAAGGATACAAAACTATTGGCTAAACATGAAAATAATAAATGTACCTACTTATATCTCCTATTAAAGTTAATTTTTTTATTTAAAGTAAAGGAATAAGGTCCCGTTTCTTAAAAAAAAAATATGTATCTTTTGAAATAAAAATATAATAATTAAAAATAGGTAAAAAAACTTTTTAAGTTAAACGGTTCTATGTTAAACATACATTGCAATGTTTAAGATAAATGTACTAAAAACCAAAAAATAATAAAATAGATACAGTCGTGGGAATTATAAACATATGCATAGACTAGACTAAAATAAAACCGTGGGGCACGTCAATTGTCTACAAATTATCGACTTAATGTGCGATAGAAGAAACATTAACATTTTAATCAATGATTGTAGACGATTGACGTGCCCCACGGTTTTATTTTAGTCTAGTCTATGCATATGTTTATAATTCCCACGACTGTATCTATTTTATTATTTTTTGGTTTTTAGTACATTTATCTTAAACATTGCAATGTATGTTTAACATAAAACCGTTTAACTTAAAAAGTTTTTTTACCTATTTTTATTTTCTAGTTTTTAGTTTTTATTTCTATATTTGTTTTAATTTGTAACATTTCATTTTATATAGTACATTGTATTATACTGGTTGAGCACTTTTCATTTGATACCCATATTGATGGGATCGATAAAACCTACGTTATCCGCCATTTTGTAGCGGCCGCCATCTTGTATTTCAATTTTTTATAGTATATTGTATTCTGCTTGTTGAGCCCTTTCATTTGATACCCATATTGATGGGATTGATAAAACCTACGTTATTCGTCATTTTGTAGCGGCCGCCATCTTGAATATATAATGATAATGAATAAACATAATTGTATTGTCATTAAAAGCCAAAGTGTATACAAAATTTCAGATTAATCGGTTGACAGGAAGAGGGTGAAATTTGAATTACTAAATTTGACCCAAGAATAATAAATAAAACAAACGGGGTGAGCTAAATAAAACCGTTTAAAAAACCGTTAAATAAAAAACCGTTTAAAAATATTCTCAGTACGGTAAACTAATCCTGAGTACGGCATTATGCAATCGTATTTCTTTATCAAGCTGTCATGTCAATTAAGAAAAAACATAACCTAAGTATTTCATTTTGTATTTGGTTGTTTAGTTCCGAGTTTGGTTGGTTGTTACTGCAGGCAAGTTGGTAGAATCAGCTCTCACGAACTGAGCGGTATCCAAAGTGTCAGAATCCAGTGTATTGCGAATAGTGATGAAACGGATAGTAGTATGGCCGGATACCGGATACCGGATATCCGGCCAGTCATGTGGCCGGATAGCCGGATATCCGGCGGGACTTAGCCGTTTGGTGCATCGAGCACACACTCACCTGCGTTAGAGCGCGCGAACGATTCGGGTCTTTTCGTTGATGAGCGAAGTTAAGTACCTAATTGTTTCATTCATTCATTGTCGTATTGTGTTGATTGCAGTGCAGAGCAGGCACGTGAAGTGAATTATCGTTTGAGGTTATTATTTACTGTGCTCTTGTTATTTGAACTTGAAGTTTAGACAATTCGAAAAAGATTGAACAACGAGAAATGGCATAGGTGAAGAAAAGATCGCCTCTATGGGAATATTTTGATATCAACAATGAAAATAATAAGTTTGCTGTTTGTTTATTGTGCAATGTTAAAATTTCTCGTGGCGGTGAAGGTAAAAAAGCAGGTATGTATGTATCTTATAATAATAATCTAATTGCAATTCTTTTTATCGAGTAAAATATCTTGCAAGTTTTACCTATCTACCTATTGATTAATTTGTTTCGGTTGTTTAGTTTTTAGGGATTTTTCAATAGGTATTAGCTATGAATTTGTTTTTTTTTAATCGTAACTCATTGAATATCTACCAATATAGTCGTTAGGCACATAAATACACATTTAAAGTTTATAAATAGTAGTCTTTTTATGGTATTTAACCTTTTCTTATGTTAGACCTAATTAGATTTTTTACATTTTTGTTCTAGGTACTTCTGCTATGAAAAATCATTTGCAATAAAATGTGGGAGGGACGCAGCATGATGCTGGAGGACCTTTATGTGCGGCCCAGTATGCGCAAGCGGGGAGTCGGACATCGCTTGTTCGATGCTGTGGCCGAGGTATTCAGCTTTGTATTGTCTACTTTTAAGTAAAATGCTTAGCTGATTTCCTTTATGGACGACATGGCTAAATATTAGTGTGAAGTAGTTCACATTTTTCCAACATTTTTCCTTTATCACCTAACTTGTAAAACAAAATATTGCAGTTGCCTGAAAATGAAGAGTTTTATCATTATGTTTGTCTTATGATATGACCCATAATCTCAAGCAATAAAGTCCCAGACTTTTGGAAAGCATGCATAGGGCCGAAACCAATACGTATAGGCCCGTTCAATAGACAATTTTCTTCTAGTTGTGATATTATTTGTATCTGTCCTATAGGAAATCAAAGCTCAGAGACCAATCTTTTTGAAAGGTATGCATGGGGATACACATCCAACATGCAGAGGCCTCCTTAAGATACCATTATTATTACTTTTACTATTCTTAGCAATTTAAGTTGAATAATTTAATTTACCCATTAGTGACTAGGCTACATTGTAATTAGTATAGCAATTTTTTTAAATAATATTAGTATAGCTAACTTATAGCTTTCCCCTATGACTTCAAATGGTTTACCTTATTGAAGGTATTCCATTGACAGAATGAAAAACCTCTCAACTACCTAAAGCGTTAATCAAATATCACATCATGACACTAATTAGTGATATAAAGACTACCTATTTTATGTCCTAAATAATTTGAGTGGTGGGACTATTTTGCTAGGAATGGCTGTCTAGGCACCCCAGCTCCTTGAGATTTCCTACCACTTTTGTCAAGGATCTGGATGCGTCTAGATATTCTGCCTGATAGTTGCCCCCCTCCTTGCAGGTAAGAAATCATTCCTAATTTCTTATTGCATATCGTATTTACTTCTAGGAAGCTCACAAGAGTGGTTCCTTCCGTCTGGATTTCCACGTGCTAGAGTGGAACGACGCGCGCGCCTTCTACGAGAGCAAGCGGGCGGTCAACTTGACTGGCACCGAGCAGTTGTGCCACTACCGACTGACGGGGGAGGCGCTGCGGGCCGCCGCGGGGGGGCAGGGGGGTAAAGACCCACCTACCAACGAAGACAAAGAGAAAAAGTGAGCAATGATACCGAATTTTGAGCGGGTTCTTATACAGGGTGTAAAGGACAGCTTAACAAATACTTAAATCTACCCCCATAACTATGATGAACTATGATCCGGTACAAGCATTTTTTTTCGCCATAAACATCAAGTTAAGGAGTTTTCGTTATTTCATCATCAGCCTGTGTCAGTCCACTGCTGGACATAGACCTCTCCTATGGCACGCCACTGAGCTCGGTCTTCAGCTCTCCTACTCCAACCACTGCCCGCTACCTTACGAATATCGTCACCCCACGATATTCGCCGATTCGTGCTGATTCGTGGTCTCCATTCTAGAACTTGTCTGCCCCAACGGCCATCGGTTCTACGACAGATATGACCAGCCCACTGCCACTTAAGCTTGCTGATTCGCCGGGCTATGTCGGTAACTTTGGTTTTCTGACGGATTATTTCGTTTCAAATCCGATCCCTCAAAGAAATACCGAGCATAGCACTTTCCATAGCTCGCTGAGCGACCTTAAATTGATGGACTAGTCTCACTGTGAGTGGCCACGTCTCGGCTCCGTATGTCATCACAGGTAGGACGCACTGATTGAAAACTTTCGTTTTCAGGCTTTGAGGTATGGGTTTCGTTATTTATTTTACGGTTTACTAACAGTCGACTTATATAGTCACCTAATAAATTGAATATGAAGGATTCTGTAGTTAATTCCCAAACGTAGTGAGGGAATTAAGATGTTTATTCCCGAGCGGAGCGAGGGAATTATGGTAAGAATCCTGGGAGGCGATTCTCGTGCCGTGCGACTTAATCTCGAATTCGACAAAAAGTCGCATATGCAATGTCTAACGCAAATGTCACTGAAATCTCTATTGTTCATAAAAAAGCTATTCTCGTATGCGGTAGAGATGCCATGTCGAAGGATTTTGAAAATATCTATCATGACACGTTCCGTTTTTAACGGTTATGTAAACTATAATCGAGAAATATATTTATAAATTTAAAAAGTTGTTATTGTTTTATGTTATTTACGGGAACATCATTTTACTATCAAATGTGTACAAAACTTATTACTAAACAATTTTTCAACTGAATTTTTTGATATTTTTTTGGTCACCTAAACTTTAACTGTAAAAATTTCTGCTTGATACGAAACGCGCGGCGAAGGCTTGACATTAACAGCTCAAGCTCAAGCAAGTGCATTGCATTGGTTTACTACTAACAAACTATTATTTATTTGTGGCATTGGTTATTGTTGGTTATCATGGAAATAAATATTTCATCAAAAAAACAATACCCGACGGGTACACAGAAGTCGCGACTTATCGCGTTATTAGAGTCAGACGATGAACTGAGGCAAGGGAAATTTTCTTCCTCGTTCACCAAAAAAGTGGCTGAAACGCGGTGGAGAAATATTGCAGCGGAGGTGAACAGCATTCCCGGTGCCAAGAAAGAATGGCGTGAATGGCGAAAAGTGAGTACCTAGTATCAATTTCGAAGTGAGTGATGATTAAATTTAAAAAAAATTAAATAGTGAGTAAAAACGATGAAAAAACTCAAATTTCCAAAGAGAAACAGAAACAAGCATGGTTTGAATCGTAGTATAATTATACTATTTGTACCATTATTTCATGAAGTGTAGTATGTAGTATTGTAATGCCAGTGTACTACGCAAATATACCATTATTGTTATCGACATTAGGAATAATATAATAATATCGAGCTGCTGCTAAAGCAGGTCGCGTGGTGATTGTGTATAATTTTGATGTCATTTTCGTAATTAGCACCACCAAAAACCTATTAAACGACTTCTGACATGTCAATATGTTATAGCTTCGCTTTTGGCTCGCCTCACTGTTAGCGTGAAACGTTTAAAAAGCAATCCTATGATATCTCACTCGAAGATATCGGCGAGAAAAAAAATCCATTGCACTTTCACGTGTATGGGAAACATCCGAAAACTTTTTTTTTTAATCTTTTTTTTTCAATCTATTGGCACAATCAATATGTATGACCATGCCAAATTTCAGCTTTCTAGTACCAAGGATCTAATATTAGTAAATATATTCTTATTAATCCCAACTAAGTTTGGCACTCGGTCGACTATTATTCGCAAACATGAAGAGCCATCTTATGTGTAATAGTTTTTCTTTTAATTTCGCTGTATATAGTACTACTGTGATTTTTTTCATATTTTTAAAATTAACCGTTTAGCTGTTAGAAGGGGGGGGGGAAATTTTCACTTTAAAAATTTATGTTTCGCAAACGGAGTGCTGAATCGAAAAATTTTCTTAGTAAACCCCTTCTGTCTTTTAAAAAGCTGTCCTATGACACCCTATTTGATGATATTGGCGAGAAAAAAAAATCATAGCCCTTTTACGTCTATGGGAGACACCCAAAATTTTTTTTTCTAAGATTTTACCCTACAGTTCTGACGGCGTAGTTTATTGGCGAGAAAAAAAAAGTCCGTCGCCCTTTCATGTGTATGGGAGACACCCGAAAAACAATTTTTATATGTTAGGTCTGTCGGCGCAATTGATATGTATAACCATGCCAAATTTCAGCTCTGTAGTACCAAGGATCATCAAATATTAATAAATATATTATTCTTATTAATCCCAACAATGTTTGGCACTTTGTCAACCATTATTCGTTAACTTGAAGGGTCAACTTATCTGTGATAGTTTTACTTTTAATTTTGTCGTATATTCTACCATCGTGAATTTTTCCACATTTTTATAAACAACAGTTTGGCTGGTAGAGAGGGGGGACTCGAGTTTGACAAAAATTTTCACTTTAAAAATTAATGTTTCGCAAACGGAGTGCTGAATTGAAAAACGTTATTAGTAAACCCCTTCTATCTTTTAAAAAGCTATCCTATGACACCCCAGTAGATGATATTGGCAAAAAAAATAAATTAAGAACTTACAATTTGTAGCCAAAACTCCGCCATATTGTTTTTTTTAAATCACCTACCTAAGAACATTTGGGTGTTTGAGACGAATCAAACGATACCTTAATTGTCGAAATCCAGTCAGCCGTTTGGAAGATACGAGGTAAGTAATAAAGAAATTTACAAACGAACATACATACATACAAGGTACGCGCGAAAAACATAACCCTTCCTTGGCAGTCGGGTAAAAAGGCATGTGTTAACATCCGTAACAAGGACGAGTGCTGTTTTTTGTGGAGTGTTGTGGCAGCCCTATATTCCGCCTCTTCCCACCCTGACAGGGTCACATCGTACCCACACTTTAAAGACGGACGCGACACAAGTGGTATTTCATTTCCTATGACTTTCACAGACATTAAGGTTTTTGAAAAAAATAATCCGGAACTATGTTTTTTAATATATGGACTTAGAAATGAAAAAACCGTGATAGGCCCTTTGTATAAATCTGAAAAACATGGTAACAAAAAGACTATCCATTTGCTTTTTTTGGAAAAAAGATGGCAAAGCACATTATTGTCTCATCAAAGACTTGTCACGACTTGTTAGGAATCAAATTACCGCTCACCATTGCAAGCTGTTTTTTTGCGATTCTTGCCTTTTATTTTTCAATAACGAAAATGAGCTTAGTGAACATATTTGTGGAGGCATTGTTACAGTTTTACCAGAAAAAGGTTCAGTGATTAAATTTAAAAATTTTGAACGGAAACAATATGTTCCCATAGTAATTTACGCTGACTTTGAGACCATGTTAGAGACGTATCAAAGTGACCTTGACACTGAGAACACATCAACTGTACAAAGACATGTGCCTGTGGCATTCGCGTATCAAGTTGTATGTATTGCTGACCCTAAGTATAATCGCTACGTGTCATACCACGGCGTTGATTGTGTTGATAAATTCATCGAAGCGCTATTCAGCGACGCACAAATATTTTACGACAACTTTATTTCATATTTGTCAAAAAAAATTATATGGTGATAAAGTCAGGGATCATTGGCATATTTCAGGAAAATATCACGGTGCAGCCCACAATTATTGTAACTTGCAATACAAAAGTGTTAAATTCACCCCAATATTTTTTCATAACCTTGCAGGCTACGACTGCCATCTGTTCATTAAAAAATTGGGAGAAGCTCAGGGAGATATCACAATTATACCGAAAACTAAAAAAAACTACATATCTTTTACAAAATTCATACTCGTTGCAGGTGAAGAATTTATGCAATAAGGATTTGTGGATTCTTTTAAATTTTTGGGCACTAGTTTAAAAAAACTGGCAAAGACTATGAAAGCTGAGGACTTTAATTACCCTCGAGATAGTTTTCCAAATCAACTTCAATTCGAACTTCTTACTCGGAAGGGGGTTTACCTTTACGAATACATGAATAGTTGGGAACGTTACAACGAGCAGAAACTGCCAAGTTTTGAACAATTTTATAGTTCTCTTAATAATTAAAATATTACAAATGAGGACTATACTCACGCACAGTTAGTATGGCATGTATTTCGTATCCAAAACTTAGGTCAATACACAGATCTATATCTGAAAACCGATGTTATGTTATTAACAGATATTTTTGAAAAGTTTAGGAAAACATGTAAGAAGCACTATGATTTAGATCCTGCTTTTTATTTAACAGCGCCAAGTTTGTCTTTTGATGCAGTGCTTTATAAAACGGGAGTCGAGCTCTCACTTATCGATGATCTTGCTATTGTGAGAATGATACAGGCAGGAATTAGGGGAGGTGTGTGCATGTGTTCTCATAGACACGCTAAAGCTAACAATAGATTTATACCTGAATATGATTCATCCATTTCAGATTCATTTCTAATTTATATAGATTGCAACAATTTATATGGTTATAGCATGTGTCAATCACTGCCTTTTTCTGGTTTCAGATTCTTAGATCAGTCTGAAATATCTGAGTTTAATATCAACGCAGTGCCGAACGATGCAGATTATGGTTTCATTCTTGAAGTAGATCTTATTTATCCTAAAGAATTGCATCATGCTCATAACGACTTGCCGTTTTGTCCTGAGAAATGTATACCTCTCGGAGGTAAAAACAATAAACTCGTTCCCAATTTGTACGATAAATATTATTATGTAATCCACTACGTTCACCTGAAAACTTGTTTGAAGCACGGATTAATTCTTTAAAAAATTCATCATATCATAACGTTTAGGCAGAAGTAGTAGGGAATTAAGAATTCTGGATCACGGTCTTTCAAACATAATCGGAGTTTTAGTTTTCAGTTATAAGTTAATGCACCAACAATAAGCGCACGCAGTCGGCGCCTTCGGCGCCGACTATCGTGCGCAATGAGTTGATGCATTCACATATAACTGAAAACTAAAACTCCGATTATGTTTGAAAAACCGCGCTCCAGAATTCTTAATTCCCACTACCACTTTTATATTAACTTTTAACAGCCATCCATGTCTTAGTTTATTTTAAGTTTTTTTACACTCTTGTTTTTCTTTCTCTTTAATACAGAAAGGGCAATTCATTCTCCGAAAAGGTAAACCATCAAAGTGTGTTTCATTAGGATCGTTGTTGTAGAGATGCATATGTTTACGACATGTAAAGTATTGATTCACTTCAGGATCGTTTTGAAGGTGCTCAGGCAGATGACCTTCTAGTAATCTAATTTGATTACTAAATCTTTTTAAAAGAATTGTTTTTGAGATATTCTGCCACTCCTCCGCGGTGAGTAAATAACTCGTTGACGATGGTGACGGTGTGAACATTGTACAGACGTAAATATGTTAGATCGTATTCTGAGTTTATATCAGAATGAAGTTGAAAAAGTAAATTCAACCTTTTTTATCAGGATGTTTTACTGTGATGAAATATAAGAATATCAATCGTGTGTTATTTTATCTTACTTATATGTATTATTATATTATGTTTGTCATTTACTTATTATTACTGTATATTTTTCTTAATTTCTTTGTCATTTAATTTTATATAGTTTTATTTGTAATAGTTCATATTTATAATCATTTGGTGACATTAGTCCGCGACCTTCTCATCAGACTGCAGTCAGTGACCCAGGTCAGCGTCCGTTCTCATCCGACCCTAGTCAGGTATAAGCTAATTGGTTTTTCCTTATATACGATCAAGTACAAAAACTTTGATAGCGCGTTGTAGGTCCTCTCCTTTTTTGGAGACACTACACTACCATCGATAAGCTTAGCGCCATGCCACGACTGGAGCGGCCATCAACGACGACAGCATTTCCATTACTCGTTGCGCGCGGCATAGAGCATTGATCGTTCGCGCGTGGCGAGCAATGGAACCAGAATTCGCTTGCCACCGCGTTACCGTCGCTCGAAGTCGTGGTTGGGCTGTTACTCGTACCGAGGAGCTCGCGAGGCTTTACTCTGTTTCAATGAACGTGCAGTGATCTATGACACATGCATGCTTATAAATGATTGAGAATACTAGCTATTGTATGATTCACAACGAACCAATACTTTAATAATGCGTGGATAAGGTATCTATTAAATAAAAGTACTTTTATTTTTCAGTTTTTATTAGTTCTTCCGAAATACACCATTCCTTCAAACATGTAACATTTCTCAGCGCACAAAATGTGGGATGATAAATACAATTATAAATATTAGTACTTAATCTAAATGTTTTATATAAACTTAACAAACTAGGACACTTCATATCTTCTAAGTTAACAACTTCGTTATCATCCACCATATTTTTAATCCAAGTAACTTTTTCATTTCATTTACAGTAAATCATTTTACCTTCTAAAAATTTCTTAATTAGTACAAGGAATTTTGTGTAAGGAATAAAAACCATCACTCCAATACATGTTTCTATTTCTTTCCATCCAGTTAACCAGGTTACGTTCTGTTGTTGAAAGTTGATAATAAGGGAAAGGTGGTTTAATCAAAAGCAATTGAATTTGATCATTACACACGATTGATATTTCTTTAGGTACAAATTTGTAACCATCTATCTTAAATCCTTGTACATCTATTATAGCTCTGGATTTCATGATATCTTGCGTACTATGTTTGTTCGATCTTTACTATTAGCAGGTATTTTGAATTTACTTCGCCAATTTTTATTATCTACCGCCGTTCTTGATGACAAAAAAAGGCCTCGGTACGACGTCATTGTTCAACCTGACCTCAATGCAGCTGCACGTTGCGCTGATTAAAATTACCGTTTAATCTCTGCCTATCCCATTACGACGCGTGTGAGCCGTGCTTTGCCGTGTTTGTGGATCTCATACATAAAGGACTTCACCAAAATTTGAGGAGTACTCCATGCCACGCTGCTGAAGGTGTGCCGTGCATAGCTGAGGTGATGCTCATTCGGGACGGCGTAGATTTCAAGGTTGGTGAAGTTCAATTGCCTGTTAAATACTTGGTAAAGATCATTTCTCTTGTAAAATTCAGTAAAGGAATAATAACCCTGTGCGACCATCGCACAATTTTCTGGTCCTTCGAGCAAAGATTATCCCTATTTTACTTTTATTTTGTGGCCTACAAACCCTTATTTCATTTTTTACATAACCTAACCTTACCACTTAGGCCTATTGTCACTTATGTTTGCAACTATAAATTGCAATAAATCTACGTCCTAATAAGTTAAAGTGACATTTTATAAGTTATCAGTTGTCCTCATTTGTCTTTTTCTAAAAATTAAATAGACTTCTGTACTGCGTAATAGTAAATTTGCATACGATTTCTCATTTCATAATTTATAAGAAGGTAGGATTAAAAATGCCTTCCAAGAAAGATAGCGATAATGACGGAGAAGACACTTTCAAAACCGAGTTTCGAATTCTAATTTCACGAAAAGAGCGATGTTTTGAACAATTAAACTACGTTTTTAAATTATCTCAAACAATCGATGACAAAAACAAGGATTTGTTTTTATTACGAGCTAGTGATATAGATTCCGTGAGAAAACAGTTCGAATCCATTATTTTCCAAATTTTTGAACTTGAACTTTCGTACAATAAAAATGCTTCACTTAAAAGTAAAGAATTACAGTCATTCGATGAGATATACTTTCACATTAAGTTAGTTGTGTCGAAATATCAACCTTATGTCAATGAAGGTAAGCCCGAGAATGCAATCGTGTCTCGCCCGCGTTTACCAAAGCTAGAATTAATATGCTTCGACGGTGAGATTGAAAATTTTAACACGTTTTATGAAACGTTTTGTTCGTTAGTTCATAATCAATCAACTATTCCGAAAATAGATAAATTCCACTATCTTTTGTCATGTACAAAGGGTTCGGCATTAAATATCGTCAAAAGCGTGCCGTTTTCTGGCAGTAACTACGATATAGTATGGCAAAGTTTACTCAGTAAGTACCAAGATCCTCGTTTGTTAGTGGGTAGATATTTGGACAAGATGTTGAGTTTTTCGCCTTTGACGAAAGAGTCCCCTACTCATTTGAATTTATTTTTAGAAACCTTTGACCACTCATACAAAGCTATACAAGCGCTTGATGTCAAAGATTTGACCGACTACCTATTCTGTCACATTGGCTTAAGGGGTTTAGATCCTCAAACGCGAAAATCTTTCGAACAAAATTTAAATCAAAGTGCAATACCTACATTCAATGATTTAATAACATTTGTTCAAAATCACGTCAAGGTACTTGAGCATGCATCATTATCATTTTCTCAAAATAAATCAATTCAAGAAAGTAAACAAAACACGAACTTAAATAAAGGTAAAAATAAATCGTATAATAATGCGTCTACTTCGCGTAATAATAATACCAATATTTCATGTATACATTGCAATGAAAATCACATGATTTTCCGCTGTGAGCAATTTCGTAAACTGTCCATTGCACAAAGAATTAACCGTGTAAATCAATTAAATTTATGTCTAAATTGTCTAAAACCCAACCACAGCGTTAACGAATGTAAAAGTGAGTACAAATGCATTGTCTGTAATAAACCGCATCATTTGTTACTACACGTAGATGCGAGCATCGAACCCGCGACCACGGCGACTACAACCGCTGAGCCGCCGGCGCCACCGCCACCGATCGAGTCAGGCGACGAGAGCCCGCCTTGTGATGCGAGTGCGTTAATGTCAAATTCTGGAAATGCCAGATGGCGAAATAATTGCCACATTCTGTGTATGACAGATTCTGATTTCGCCAGATTCTACAAATACCAGATTCTAGTAAAGGCAGATTCTGTAAATGTCGTATTCTGGAAATGCCAGATTCTGGAAATGTCATATGCAAAATAAAAATCCATGGTGAATATATGTATGCAGTTTTGTAAGTATAGGGTGTAAAAAACCTAGCTATATTATTTTTTTCCCATAGTTAGAATGTGTAAAAACTACAACGATATCTGCGCTCACACCGACATAGCTTCTTGCAGTCTTCCGTTATTTAAAGCTTTCTTGCAAAAATTGAAACGCACTTAGTCAAAATCTGACTTTTAAGATTAATAATTTGTTAACCGTTTTTATTTTTTTATTTCGTAACTTTTTATTTTAAATTAATTATTTCTTAACTTCACTGTTTAGACTTACGATATGTTTGTTAACTATCTAATTTAAGTTATTTATAGTTTGATATCTGTAATTGTACCTTTTATATAAAAATAAAATAAATAAATAAACGTAGACACTACTCGGGTGCATCCCCCGAGCGCTACCCGCACCGCTCGCGTGCCTGGTGTAGGAGTAATGTCTACGTTTAGGCAAAAAATGAACTATTCCCATTGAACAAATATTTAAAAAAAAATCATAAATGTGTTCTTTGAGTGATACTGGTTCAAGATTTTGAATATAGCTAGGAGGTTTTTTATCACCGTGTATTTATTTTGTTTTCTAGCTTTCTGGCCGTGGCTCCGCCCGCGTGGACTACAGGTTATATCGTACCCAACTGTAGGATAAAATATAGCCTATGTCCTTTCCCCGGCTCTAATCTATCTCTGTACCAAATTTCATAAAAATCGTTTCAGTAGTTTAGGCGTGAAAGACGGACAGACAGACAGTTGAATAATCACAGTTAAGTTAAATTGATGGTCATTGAAAAGAAAGGAGAGATGTCAAAGAATAACATGAATAATCAAAAAAAGAAAAAATCGTCGAAGAATAACAGCAATAATCTAATAAGAAAAATAATATTTAGAAGTAAAGAAAAAAATCCGATCTACGAAAAAGAAATAACTAATTATTTGAATGTGATTTTTTTTGGACTAATTAATGCTTCATCTTTGTTTTTTTACCAATGTATAACATTTGTTTGTTTTTAATTTCGTTATTTGACAAAATAAACATTTTTCATCACGTGTTCATTTAATTTATTTTATTATCCTTACTAATAATATAAATGCGAAAGTAACTCTGTCCGTCTGTCTGTCTGTCCATCTTTCACGCCTAAACTACTGAAACGATTTTTATGAAATTTGGTACAGAGATACATTAGAGCCTGGGAAACGACATAGGCTACATTTTATCCTACAGTTGGGCACGATATAACCTGTAGTCCACGCGGGCGGAGCCACGGCCAGAAAGCTAGTAAACAAAATAAATACACGGTGATAAAAAACCTCCTAGCTAAATTCAAAACCCTGAACCAGTATTGCTCAAAGAACACATTTATATTTTTTTTTATTTTAAAATATTTGTTCAATGGGAATAGTTCATAAACGTAGACATTACTCCTACACCAGGCACGCGAGGGGTGCGGGTAGTGCTCGGGGGGTGCACCTGAGTAGTGTCTACGTTTAGGGGAAAAAAATAATATAGCTAAAAAAATAATATTTTTTCACCCTGTACTTATAAAACTGCATACATATATTCACCCTGGATTTTTATTTTGCATATGACAATTCCAGAATCTGGCATTTCCAGAATACGACATTCACAGAATCTGCCTTTACTAGAATCTGGTATTTGTAGAATCTGGCGAAATCAGAATCTGTCATACACAGAATGTGGCATTAATTTCGCCATCTGGCATTTCCAGAATTTGACATTAACCGACTAATCCGAAACGATTATTGGCTTTGATTTATCATCGCGTGATGGTACTCTTGCAAGGAAGTTAATATGTTGTTTGCTTATTGAGTACTGAATTTTTTTGCCAATATTCATGACTATGTCGAACAGATTCTCACGGTCCTTCATAGGCACACCCTTGATCTCAACATTGTTGAGGCGCATCCATTGGTTCTTTTCATTCAAACTATTTTCGAGGGAAGATATTCGGTCTTTTAATTGCAAAACTTCAGTCTGAGCCTTTTCAATAGTTATAATTATATCCTCAAGTCCTTCAATTTTTGCTGAGAAATGGCCCATAGAGCTCTTGAGGTCACCAATATCCTTCTTAATATCCTCTATGGCTGCTACGGAGATGGATATAGACGCCAAAGTCGCTTTCATGCTCAGCAGTTCCTGCATCATCTGATCCACACTTGTTTGCTTGGGAGAGGCAGTACCACTACCAGGCTGTGCATCGCCAGCATTCAATTTGCATGACGGGCACCTCCACATGGTCTGCCGTTCAGCGCCAAGCCTACGGTAGCCAGCCTCGGTGATGCCCGAGCATTGGAAATCAAAATATTTAGTACAAGTGTTGCACTTAACTGCATCTCTTGTTTTTTCTCCACATCTTGAACAGGTGTACATGATTGAATAAATTCGGGAAAAAACAAAAAAAAAGTAAAAGTTTGAGAATCACAGGCTACGTGTGGAGTCGCAGTACCAACGCACAGCTAGCGCACCGACTTGAAGTGTACGGCAATTTCGCTCGGCGGTAACCGGTTGCGTTTGGCGCAGTGGTAGCGATGCTTGCTTCAACTGTCTCCGCTCCCTATGCAGCAGTCCCGAAGTTCAAATCCCAGACCGGTCAAACTTTTTTCACGATGAACGAGGCAATTAGTGGAGAAGCGCACACAACCGTCCTCAACAAAATCCGAATAAAGACTTATGAATAAAGACGTTTTTTTTTTATTTAATGTTTTAATATTATTAATTTTATTATTTTTAACTTTTAGAGTAATAAATATATTTATATTTTATTTATTTTTTGAAAGTAGATTAATTCCTACATGTAGCAATAAGTTTTAGCTATACATAATAGATAAGCTAGTGTTATAACGGTAAGAGAAAAGTTTTAAAGTAGTTCACAACTTGTAAGTTAGTATTCTTTTTTTTTGTTTGTTTTTTTTTAATGGAAAGGGGGATGATGTGGTAGCTAACCAAACGCAATAACATAAATAACGAAACGCAGCTAATACAGACTGCCTTCAATGAGCCGAGTAACAATGATGACTTTGACAGATAACCTATAAATGTATGGAGATTGCGCGTGGTCAACTACAGACGGATTACTAGCTGCTGTGTAACAATATTTAACCTAAGAGAATGTCTCTTTGCATTGTGACCTTTGTCAGGTGAAGTTGTAATATTGTTGGAAGATATTAATATTTTATTTCAAAACAACATATAATACAGTGCTAAAGTTCACGGCGCAGCACGGTGCAGGGATTCCTCGGAATGAATCTCAGTGTTGCCGATGTAAAAAATACAATGGCGGCTGTACACTCTCGCACATCAGCGACCTGCCTCTGCCTTGAGTGCGTCCATCAGTACAGACCAGTACCAATGAGTCCTTTGTTCTGAAATATAACGCAAGTACGTGCAAGTATGTAGATTTTTATTTCGATATGATACGAAGCGTTATTTATGTTACGAGAATTTTTGAAAATAGTTCGTAAAAGTAATGAATAAAAATTTTTGACAAATAAAGTCGGTATACGGGCGAAAGTTTTACGTGACAACGACTTTGAGTGGTAAAAAAATATGAAATGAAAGGAAGTGTTTCTGCTGTAATGTGTCTTGCGAAAGTCAAGTCGATAGTTGTTCCTTTTAACGTAGTTGACTTGGAAACGCCGATTCAATGCGCCTAATTCTCTAGTGCTGCGCGCGCGGCAGACCGATCATAGTTGAGTGGGAGAGAGACGCAAGGCATTCGGCGGGCCTCTCTCTCGTTCGGTGACTCATCGTAACGTTACCGAGCGTTACACTTTTTCATAAGTGACTCCCAGCCGCAACCTAATTTAAGACGTTGTCACGTCAAAAAATTATCCCTGTTAAAAAAAATTATACCTGTTCATAATACTTTTTAATTTTGCTGTGATTCTACCCGTTTTGTCACGTTATTTTCAAGATTATTCGTACCAAAATCTAAATACCGTAGTCAGTTCGGCGCTACCCACGCTCACTTAGACGACTGCAGTTCCGTTGTTTATAGCTCGATTTAAACGTTTTTAGATTCATTAGAATGCTGATAAGTGTAGCTATTTTTTATAATAAGCTAAATTACCGTAATCCTAACGGTTTCTGTTCTTTTGACACAATAAAAAAGTTTAATTTTACAAAATGACGTTTTTTGAAAATATTTATTTTGTTACTAGGTTAACACTAATAAATCTTCAAAATAAAACAATGTATATTAAATTATCTTTCATTTGAGACCCTATTAAAGTAAATCTGCCAAGCAGTTATCTAAATACAGCGTAAATAAAATAGGACCGGCCGCCATCTTTGATGCGTCATAGCTACCCCCTCCATACCCTTAGAAAGTGACTACCGCACTTTTTGTGTTCAGGAAAACATGCCGAATAAGTACATACCAGTAGTTCGTATGGCGGAGGTAAGTCCCACGGAAATGAACTCATTCTCCTTGGGTCTCGCTCTAAAAGGTGAGTTTTTGTTTTATTTTTTCGCAACCTAACTACACATTCCTGATGTCCACTACTCTGTGTCCTCCTTGTATATTATCATACAATTTGGTGTTTCATCACAAAAATTTAGTAACGTAAATGTTGCTGATGGTTTTTTATATAAAAATAAAATTACATGAAAATTCTATCCTTAAATGGAAGCCTGTATTTGTCTGTTACGTATACTTTGCCCTCCAAAAAAAAAAAAAAATACGAGTAATCGCATTGTCACTAGAATGAGTACTAATATGAGACGTTCTGCCTCGGTTGCTCTATCTCTTCCTCGGCCCGCGTTTGAGCTCGAAGATTTCTATACTATCCTTATAATTAGATCCATGCTAGGTTTCAAAACCCAGGAGGACACTCCAATCTATTTGTCGGAACACCTTACCTCCAAAGCTGCTCGTCTGCATTTCCTGGCCCGTGACCTGCAACGCTCCAAGGGTTATAAATACTGCTGGATGAATTACGGGAAAGTCTACGTGCGCCGGACTGAACTATCTCAGATTATTCAAACTAAATCTGAAGAGCAAGCCCATCAACTCATGCTTCAAGAATGACAATTATTGCATAGTCAAAAAATAATATTACCCGTTATCTGCTATAATGCTCAGGTATCTAATTATTTAATCAAGATAATCAAAACTTTTCTTTGTTATAAATTACTTTATCTTTTAAATTTAAAAAATGCATACATTACACAATATATCCAACATTCGCACAAGTCTCACACACTCAAAAACAGATATATACAAAACAGTCTTGATACACAATCACACTCACAAATATCCAATACGCTGACATACAAACCTGCCATATCACAAAACCAACACATACTATTCAAACTCACAAAATACATCTTACTGTACCACACATTGACGCAAATGTGCCTAAACCAGCCTATTTGCTCCTATAACATTTATTTAAATTCGATCATTTATTTTCATCGACTTATACAGCAATTAAACACTTTACACATTTATAACTGTTCTTTCATATTGAATTGCCTACCTTCAAATACACTAAATAATGGATAATACACTTACCACAATAAATGAAATAGATCAATTAGAATTAGTGCAATCGTTTGAATGCGAAGTAGATGAGCTTAAATCACGTTTGGCGGTTCATAAAAGTGATTTCACTGTAATTACCCAAAATATACGAAGTATAAATTGCAATTTTGATGACTTTCTTCTCACACTGCATCAACTAAATTTTGAGGCTGACGTTATTGTTCTTACTGAATGCAGAATTGACTTCAGCAAACCCTTGCCTACCTTGTTAAATTATGACTCACATTTTACCAACGCAAAATTAAATCAAAATGACGGTGTCGTAATTTATGTTAAAAAGATTTATTTATTTATTTATTTATTTATTTCATGCTTTCATGTGTTACAATAGTTCTTACAGTCTAAAAGTAGTTCCAACATGAAACCCTGTTAGGGCACTGCACTCAAACAATACATATAACAAAGTTTAAATAAAATAGTCCTGATATATAAAACAAAATCGGGTTTGTTCGAACACTTACAACTCGAGAACGGCTAGACCGATTTTCTTGGTTTTTTTGATTTGTTGTATTTGTTAACATCCCGAATAGCAGAATAATTATTAAAAATATTGGACAAATTCACAAGAAAAAAAGAATCCCACGAGAACGAAGTCTCACGAAATACTAGTTAATAATAAAAACATTAACAGATTTGACAAATAAAATAAAATAAAATACCTACCTACAACTAAAATACATATTGAATAATTTGTTGTTTTATCTAGACCGTGACGTGATTTATTTTATTATTCTTTATTCGAAAAAAACTCTTCCATCGTATAAAAACATTTTTCTACGAGATATTCTTTTAGTTTCCGGTTGAATACTTTAAGACTATCTTCCGTTTTTATTTCTTGAGGTATATGATTGTAAACTTTAACGGCCATCACAAAGGCACTGCTGTTATACATTTCCAGATTGATATTAGGAAGCGCTAGTCTGTGTTTGTGACGTAGGTTCATCTTCATTTGTCTAGAGTATCCGTCCTTAACTTGAAGAAACAATCCTTTATTTTTCTGAACAAATTTTGCTAATTCAAAAATATATATACTAGTTAATGTTAGAATTTTGTATAGCCTAAAATACGGTCGACAGCTGTCTGTTATTCTTATATTGGATAAAATTCTAATACATTTTTTTTGTAGAATGAATACATCTTTGGCATCCGTACTGTTTCCCCACACAATAACCCCGTATTGTAATCTACTGTGAGCGTATGCGTAATATGCGTGAAGAGATGTTTGGAGGTCAGTCGAACGCTTGAGCTCATAAAGGGCGTATGTAAAGCTGGACAGTTTCGAAGAGATACGATTAACGTGTTCCTTCCAGTTAATACATTCGTCAATGTCTATACCTAGCAAACTACAGTTGTCAACCTGTTCCAGAACCATATTATTTAATTGTGTTTTCAAAATTATTTTTGTCGCTGGTGTGGTCTAAAATTAATCAATTTTGTTTTTTGATAGTTAATTTGTAAATTATATGTCGCTAACCAATTTTCAATATCTTTTAATTTATGTTCAATTGCGTTATTAATACTATTGATATCTGTTGCGTCTTTCGAATAAAAAATAACTGAAATATCATCGGCATATAGTACACATTGCATATCTTTGGTTTTTATAATTTTCTCTAAGATATATAATAACTGAAATTAAATTGTCTCAAGCTTCTTGCCTGCAGCTTGACATACTAAATAATAGTTTAATATGTATTTATAGATCGCCATCATACCATAACTCTGAAAATTTTATTGAATCGTTAAACTCCCATTTAACAAATGCAAAATTAGAAAAAATAAATTATTTAAAAAAACAAAAAACCCGACTGCAAAAACATCAACAGATAAGTATTGCACTAAAAAGAACGAAACAAGATTGAGAAAACAAACTACTAAAACTAAAACCCAATAAACTACTATGGTTTAACAGACTGAATTATGAGTTGAAAGCCTAAGTTACCTAAATAATTTACATTATGTTTGGCACCAGGCGGGACCCATTATTTTTCTTTCGGTTTATTATTAGCGAATGGGTCCCGCCTGCTACCAAACATAATGTAAATTATTTAGGTAACTTAGGCTTTCAACTCATAATTCAGTCTGTTAAACCATAGTAGTTTATTGGGTTTTAGTTTTAGTAGTTTGTTTTCTCAATCTTGTTTCGTTCTTTTTAGTGCAATACTTATCTGTTGATGTTTTTGCAGTCGGGTTTTTTGTTTTTTTAAATAATTTATTTTATTTTAGACTTTTTAGTGTTCCGGCACACTTTTCTGAACGAAAACGTGTACCAACTTTTATGACCTATGTAAATCGGACAAGATGTAGAATTATTGATAGTGATAGTGTATCAAACAAAATAAAAACCGGCCAAGACCGTGTCGGGCTACGCGCATTATAGGGTTCCGTAGCAGCATGGTTCAAATATGAGCATATTGAGTTCACAGTAAACCGCTAAGCCTTACATGAACCACCTCGTATAGTTTAAGAACCACCACGCGTGGATACAAACGTTGGTATAAAAATCGTTAACATTACGTATTAATTTAAAAGTGTTATACTATCGTTATGGTTATAGTCGTCGTCAAAATCTCCAAATACCTATTAAGAAATATTTGAATAACAGAACGAATGATCTGAATGCGCGAGCGAAGCGAGCGCGAATTTTTTTTTTTTTTAGGAGGTTTTTTTAGAGCTTCACATTACTTAGTTCCAGCGACGTCAACTGAAGCTCGAGCACGATATTTCATGTCAACATTGACAAAGGCAAAGGGCGACCAAGCGTTTACGCAGGGCCCTCACGCGATCAAGGTGAAATTATACCTTCGTCAGTCGAGTGGCGTGCCGTGCGAGTTTTCTGTTGTAATTGTTGGATTGTTCTTGTTGTAATGTAAAGTAGGCATTTTTTTAATAAAAATACTTTTGTTTGTTTTTTTAATTTTTTAATTTCACGAACATTTTGAATTATAATTTTGATGTCATTTTCATAATAAGCACCCAAAAATGACACCTATGTCAATATATTAAAGCTTGGCTTTCGCCCCGCCTTACTTTTAACGTGGAACCTTGTATTGGCGAGTAAAAAAATACATAACCCTTTCACGTGTAGGTATGGGAGACGCCCGGAAAAAAAACTTTTTCCAAGTTTTTATTTTACGCATCTGTGGGATGAATTTGAGCATTGAGCATGCCAAATTTCAGTTCTGTAGTACCAAGGATCTACTATCAGTAAATACATAATAATCTTTATATCCCATCAATGTTTGGCATATTCTACCACCGTGAATTTATCCACATTTTAACAACAACAGTTTAGCTGGTAGAGGGGAGGGGACCCCTGTGTTTGACAAAAAATTTCACTTTAAAAATTTATGTTTCGCAAACGGAGTGCTGAATCGAAAAATGTTCTTTGTAAACCCCTTCTGTCTTTTAAAAAGCTGTCCTATGACACCCTATTTGATGATATTAGCGAGAAAAAAAAATCATAGCCCTTCACTTCTATGGGAGACACCCGGATTTTTTTTTTCTAAGATTTTACCCTACAGTTCTGACGGCATATTTTATATATATGACCATGCCAAATTGCAGCTCTGTAGTACCAAGGGTTTCTTAGGAAGCCCGCGGACAGACGGATATGGCGAAACTATAAGGGTTTGTAGATTACTACGGAACTCTAAAAAGCTACCCTATATCACCCAATTCGATGATATTGGCGAGAAAAAAAAGTCCGTCGCCCTTTCATGTGTATGGGAGACACCCGAAAAACAATTTTTCCCAACATTTTATGTTAGATCTGTCGGCGCAATTGATATGTATAACTATACCAAATTTCAGCTGTGTAGTACCAAGGATCTAATATTAATAAATATATTATTCTTATTAATCCCAACAATGTTTGGCACTTGGTCGACCATTATTCGTTAACTTGAAGGGTCAACTTATCTGTGATAGTTTTCCTTTTAATTTCGTCGTATATTCTACCATCGTGAATTTTTCCACATTTTTAGAAACAACAGTTCGGCTGGTAGAAAGGGGGGACTCGAGTTTGACAAAAATTTTCACTTTAAAAATTAATGTTTCGCAAACGGAGTGCTGAATCGAAAAATATTCTTAGTAAACCCCTTCTGTCTTTTAAAAAGCTGTCCTATGACACCCTATTTGATGATATTGGCGAGAAAAAAAAATCATAGCCCTTTCACGTCTATGGGAGACACCCGATTTTTTTTTAAAGATTTTACCCTACAGTTCTGACGGCGTAGTTTATATATATGACCATGCCAAATTGCAGCTCTGTAGTACCAAGGGTTTCTTAGGAAACCCGCGGACAGACGGATATGGCGAAAATATAAGGGTTTGTAGATTACTACGGAACTCTAAAAAGCTATCCTATGTCAACCAATTCGATGATACTGGCGAGAGAAAAAAAGTCCGTCGCCCTTTCATGTGTATGGGAGACACCCGAAAAACAATTTTTCCTAACATTTTATGTTAGATCTGTCGGCGCAATTGATATGTATAACCATACCAAATTGCAGCTCTGTAGTACCAAGGGTTTCTTAGGAAACCCGCGGACAGACGGATATGGCGAAAATATAAGGGTTTGTCGATTACAACGGAACTCTAAAAAGCTATCCTATGTCACCCAATTCGATGATATTGGCGAGAAAAAAAAGTCCGTCGCCCTTTCATGTGTATGGGAGACACTCGAAAAACAATGTTTCCCAACATTTTATGTTAGATCTGTCGGCGCAATTGATAAGTATAACCATACCAAATTTCAGCTCGGTAGTACCAAGGATCTAATATTAGTAAATATATTATTCTTATTAATCCCAACAATGTTTGGCACTTGGTCGACCATTATTCGTTAAGGTCAACTTATCTGTGATAGTTTTCCTTTTAATTTCGTCGTATATTCTACCATCGTGAATTTTTTCACATTTTTAGAAACAACAGTTTGGCTGGTAGAGAGGGGGGACTCGAGTTTGACAAAAATTTTCACTTTAAAAATTTATTTTTCGCAAACGGAATGCTGAATTGAAAAACGTTATTAGTAAACCCCTTCTATCTTTTAAAAAGCTATCCTATGACACACCATTCGATGATATTGGCGAGAAAAAATAAATTAAGAACTTACAATTTGGTGCACAAAACTCTGCCATATTGTTTTTTTTTTAAATCACCTACCAAAGAACATTTGGGTGTTTGAGACGAATCAAACGATACCTTAACTGTCGAAAACCATTCAGCCGTTTGGAAGATACGAGGTAATAAAGAAATTTACAAACATACATACATACAAGATACGCGCGAAAAACATAACCCTTCCTTGGCAGTCGGGTGAAAAAATGTAATCATTACCGGTGACATAAATATAAACATAACCTTAAAAGAATCTGAGACATACTATGAACAAAAAAATAGACATATGTATTTAAATATGCTTGCTTTTCATGGTATCATCGCAGGACACACCATCCCCACTAGACAAAAAAATTGTCTGGATCATTTTATGGTAAAACTTAATCAACGGAAATTTCTGGCCAAAATTGCTATTTTGAATACATCTACTACGGACCACTTAACAACTTTATTATATTTATCGAAAATAAAACAAAAATTACCAGTTTGCAAAACTAAAAAGACTATAAATTTTGAAAAAGCACTCGAAGAACTCAAAAATAAAAACCTTGATAGCCTGTTATTTTGTACTGATCCAAGTGAAGTTATAAATTCTCTGATCTATGTATTAGTCGATGTACTGAAAAATAATACAATAGAATCAAATATTCCTTCCAATTATAGAATACTCAAACCATGGATTACACCTGGTGTCCTGCGTTGTATACGAAACCGGAATAAAATGCACCACGCTGAAGCCTGCATTGGGCCAGCGTGGTGGCCATAGTCCACCACGCTGGCGCAATGCGGGTTGGTGGACCGCTCGTCCTACGAAAATGAATTTTTTCCTTCACGATGTTTTCCTTCACCGTTGAGCAAGTGATAATTAGAAATCCTTACATAAATCCGAAAAGACCAATTTAGTGGTACAGGCCCGTACCAGGATTCCACTCCTTGAATAACTAATTTACTGTTTGGTGATTGATAGTCGATAAACCATTATCGAGAAATATATAATAATAAACGCTACACACACTCAAAGGCCCACACTAAGGTTTTCCCTTGTGTCGTGGGTCCCTCGGAACACACATAAAGACAAACACAAACACCCATGACCCGAGAACAAACATCTGCTTTTCACACAAATGTTTGCCCCGAATGGGGATCGAACCCAGGACCCGTCGATCAAGAGGCAGCGTCACTACCACTCGACCAAACCGGCCGTCGATATTGTTTATCGTACTGTTCACGATGAAACCTAAAGTTGTCAGATACCGGCTATGCATGAAATCAGGGATTGTATACTGTGATTGTATAGAATCCCTAGACAATCTACAGGTGACTTTTTTATTACGGTGTCATTATTTGTGTTCTATTTTTGATAAAACATAAATAAAGAGAAAAAATATACACATTGTACATATATTTCCTATGCCCTATACCAGTGTTTTTCAAAGGGGGGTCGTGAAGCCTTACTCGGGGGGTCGCAGATATCTTACACTAAACTAAGACAATTTCAGTGAAAAGGCTGTGCCTGTATAATGATGCCTTCCGCCTCCTTCCGCGTCTACCCCGCGGCAAACTCTTTCATTATGAGTTTTAAAATCTCCGAAGTAGTACCATAGATTTAGCATCAAAGGGTCTTAGGGACGTTAGGGGGTCGCCAGAACTTTATATGATCCAAAGGGGTCGCGAATTCAAAAAGATTGAAAAATTGAAATTTAAAAACACTGCCCTATTGACGGCCGGTTTGGTCGAGTGGTAGTGACGCTGCCTCTTGATCGGCGGGTCCTGGGTTCGATCCCCAGTCGGGGCAAACATTTGTGTAAAAAGCAGATGTTTGTTCTCGGGTCATGGGTGTTTGTGTTTGTCTTTATGTGTGTTCCAAGGGACCCACGACACAAGGGAAAAACCTTAGTGTGGGCCTTTGAGTGTGTAGCGTTTTTTTTTTTTTTTTTTTTTATAATTACCATGTTGGGAAGGGTACGACCCCCGCCTGAACTTTCACTTTTATTTTAAGAGAAAAATTATCCAAATCGGTCCAGCCATTTTTTCGAGTTTTAGCAAGACAAACGAAAAGCAATTAATTTTTATATACCATACTACAGGGGTGGCCAACCGGTCGATCGCGATCGACCGGTCGATCGCGACTGTTAGTCCAGTCGATCGTGGCAAGGCAAAAAAATAAAAAAAACATTTCACATTTAAGTTTTTTCTCTTAATATAATAAAAAAAATACTATATGATTGTGTACTGAACTATGCTGTTTCATTTAAGATTTCAAGAAGTATGGTAATTGGTAGATCGCACAGGGTTTCGTTAGTAAACAGGAGATCTTGGGTATAATCAAGTTGGCCACCCCTGCCATACTATATATTTGTGCAAAGTTAATCAAATGTAGAAATTGTTTTAAACGCAGTTCATATTGCAGTGCAGTACAGGAGTGCAGGTCTATTGAATTCAATCTTGGTTTCTAAACGTTCGCCCGTCCCTTTGCATTTCAAATTAGGAACAAGCGTTTGGTCGTTGTTTCTGGGCGTTTCTGCTCCATTCTCGGGCTGGCTGGTTGGATAGACGATTGCATTGCGATGTACTCTTTAGATTTCGGAATACTAAAGTCCGTATTACAGAACGCGATTCAGACTCTGATCTATACTTAAGTAGCAGTCGTCTTTGTCATAGCGAGAGAAAGAGACAATCAATTTATAATATTAGAAGACTTTAGTCTCCGTGTGGTGATCGGTTGAGAATAACACCACCCCATCTCTTTCCGTGGGTGTCGTAAGAGGCGACTAAGGAAACACAAATGAGACCTGCCTCCTAGTAATCCATCTCAGGAAACGACACTTCATTTTTTTCTGAATCTGAGGTGTCGTCCTATGGTCTCATGAGGTGTGGTAGGCTCTGTAAAGGGCCGTCTGGTTCGCGACCACCCTCCTACCGAAGTCCGACGCCAAACAGCTTGCTGTGTTCCGTCGGTGCGTGGGAGTACCAGTGCCTTTATAGGCATTTTCTGGGTTAACTCGCTCCATCGTCGACCTCATCTTTGACCTTATGGTCAAGATTGAGGTCAAGAGTTAACCCATCTTATAATAAAAAAAAAAAAAATCCTTCTGTAATACGGGCCAAAGAATTTGAGTAGTTATAGTACCTACTCATGAACATGAGGACGAAGGACAAAGTCGGCGGTGGAAAATTACATAGTTTATTTAAATATTGTATACTAAAAAAAATAATGTATTTCCCCAACCATCTCAATTACATGTTTTTTATTATTAATATAAGATGGGTTAACTCTTGACCTCAATCTTGACCATAAAGGTCAAAGATGAGGTCGACGATGGAGCGAGTTAACCCAGAAAATGCATATAAAAGCACTGGTACTCCCACGCACCGACGGAACACAGCAGGCTGTTTGGCGTCGGACTTCGGTAGGAGGGTGGTCGCGAACCAGACGGTTCCTTACAGAGCCTACCACACCGCATGGGACCATAGGACGACACCTAAGATTCAGAAAAAAAATGAAGTGTCGTTGCCTGGGATGGATTACTAGGAGGCAGGTCACATTTGTGTTTCCTTAGTCGCCTCTTACGACACCCACGGAAAGAGATGGGGTGGTGTTATTCTCAACCGATCACCACACGGTATAAATTGTTGGTACTAAAGGAATCATAAAATATTATATTGAAATGTTTTTTTTATATATCTCAATATGCGTTCCACCCGCGGCTCCTGCGTGGACTACATGTTGTATCATCTATACATATAATAAAACTGTAGAGGTCGAATTTCTGTACATAGAAAAAAAATGCTAAAAACCGAGTCAGGGGGATGTAAGAAGAGAAATAAAACAAATCCCGATTTTTTTAGATTTTTTTGTTTCTCTGTTTGTCTGTTTGTCTGTTTGTCTGTTTGCACGGGCTAATCTCCGTAACTGTTGGACCGATTTAAATGAAATTTTGCATAGGGGTACCTTATATCCCCGGTCAACATTTAGGCTACATAAAATCTCGAAATTTAGCCAGTAAATATAAAACCAACAACAAAAACCCCTGAAAAAATTCAAAGCTAGGTGTTTTTCAGAACATTTTACTCATACCATAGAGATCAACGTATTTTTGACATATACATGGGCTAAAAGCAAGGACATGTTGTTTTTTAAATTTATCTCTTTCGAGAAAGGCAAAGGAATCTGCATCCATACAGCCAGGTCTTCAATATATGTATTTCTTAGCTATGTCTTCAATTTATATTTCTTTACTTCTCTCATTCTCCGTAAGCCGATAGTGTTTTGTTTACGAAGAACTATGGCGGCGAGAAGCACTGCCGCTGGATCGGAGCGGATACACTGTATCACTTGAATTACTTTTTAACCGACTTCCAAAAAGGAGGGAGGTTTTATGTTCGACTGTATACAGGGTGGAATTTTGTAATGCCACCTGAAGGGAAAGTACTCTTAATACTGTAGATAGAAAATTGTACTCAAAGAAAACATTCCTTTATTTTTGAAAAGTAAGAAAACTGCATTCAAGAATTTTCGAAAATTAGCTTGCCCCAACCGGGAATCGAACCGACCAAAATCTGTAAGAATACCCTGTAGTTTTATTGCGTCGATCGTTAGGGTCAATTATAAGGATGAAATCTTTCTAACAAACTTGGTAAATTAAATGAAAGGAAGACTACGAAATCTTAAACCATTGTATATCTTTATTTTATGTATGTTCACCGATTTCTCCGCCATTTGGACCGATTTTCAAAATTCTTTTTTTTTGTTCGAAAGAGTATACTCCAGAAGTGGTCTTATTGTCACCAAGTCAGGATCTGATGGAATCCCATCAAAATCAAGGGCAACCCTTGAATGGAATAGGCACTTACAATGTTTCTCAAGTTCTTTCTATTATTTACGCCAAACATAGAAAAATATACACATCAACACGTCTAGGGATATTGCATAATTTTTTATAGAAAAGAGGTCTGTTTGAGAAGCTATAATACCATACTCGAGATACACGGAGTGATATAATTTTCAGATGAGCAAGTGCTAAACATGAATTTTCAATTTTTATCAATGAATTTATTTTTTCTTGAAATTTGTGAAAACGTGACTAAAATGAAAAAAAAAATGCGCTAATTCCACCATTTTCATACAAAAAGCAGAAAAAAGTGCATTTTTGTTTTCGTTTACGTCACGTTTAAAAAAAAACAATTTAAACAAAATTTATTGACGAGAATTGAAAATTCAGGTTTAACACTTGCTCATCTTAAAATTATATCCCTCCATGTGTCTCGAGTATGCTTTTATAGCTTCTCAAACACACCTTTTTGTATGAAAAATTAAGCAATATCCCTAGACAGTGTTGATATTTAACTTATTTTTTCTATATCTATGAGTACATAGCATTTGATAAAAGGACCGGATTGAGATTTATGAGATATTTTGTATAAAAGATCCTTTCTTAATTTTTTTTCGGAAGTTTGGTTGAGTAGTAGAGTTACACAGCCTGTGAATCGACGGTTTCTGGGTTCGATTTCCGGTTTGGGCAAACAAACCATACGAGGGAAACTTTAGTGCAGAAAGTTACAGTGCGAAGTGCTAATTAATTGATTTTATGATAGATAGATAGATAGATAGATAGATTGACACTTTATTCAATTGACCTAAAACAGCACAACACAGTAATAGACAAATAACAAACATACAAGTAAACATGAATCAGCAAGCAAACAATAAAGTAAACAGAGTAAGAAACAGAAACAAAAAATTTTATAAAACTATTTTACACCGTGTTATCTGTATCATGCCAATCAAATTGGCGCTGACTCAGCATAATGCTGCAGTACCAGACTGCAGCGCTGGTATTCTGCCATGATGCTACTTATTGAGTTTTCTTTGTAGGTAATAATAACCTTTTTCTAACTTCATAAATTCACCTTTAAAAAAGTACTTTATAAAGAAAATCTGAGGGTGCTGCTCTATAATTAGATAGATGTTATTTTTAAGAGCTATCGTCGAATATAAGTGAGTCGGAAGAAATTAAAATTATTGTAACTGACCCACAAATATCCAAAAATAAAACAAAAACTTCTGTGCTGAACTGGTACTGAACAAAAAATTTGGAATGTGCCAGCTGCCAACCAAATACATTGCATTGTTGGTACAGAGGCCAGCGCATCAGGTTACTCCATTTTCATTGCAAAACCGCTCTTATCACAACAGCACAGAGTGCACGCGTGTGGTAACCTGAGTTGGGGCCGTCCGTGCATTGCAAAATTTAGACAACGTATTATATACTCATAAACAATATGCCATTTTTTAAATTTTCATGACATGTAAAGTTATGTGACTTATGTTACCCCAACGAGGATTATAGGCGTATAATATCTAAAATATCGAAACTTTTGTCAGCTTCCCATTAATAGTTCGGCTATTCTGCACTTTTTTAACGAACCAAAACTAAATACTTAATACAGTGTTAATAAGAACGAAGTTGATTAAGTATTTAGTCTTCAAATCTTAATTCGGCCCTAACTAAATGACATTATTCAATCTTGATATAACTTTTTGAAAACAATAAAACGGCTTATTTTTATTTTTAAGCAAAGGAATCTATGGCCGTACAGCCGGTGTATTCAATTCATTTCTTATTTTTAAAAGCGGGAAACTCAATAGAAACTGACAATTGACATTTGTTTTATTAAAACCACTATGAATATGGTCTATATAGGTTTGATCTATGGCTTTGATGTTCTGACATGAAATAAGGGCTATTTATTTATTTTTTGATTTTAGTTTACATCAAGCGTAGCATTGCGTATATAAGCCATGGATAAATATTATAATATTACTATTCTAATAAGTTTCTTAGTTTGGATCAAGCACTGACACCTTTGCTTATTTCTACAAATGTCCATTGAAGGGAAAAGCTTAGTCATTTCTATCTTAAATTTAATTTTTTATTGAATCATTTTTACGCAATTATCGCAAAGCACAATAAAAGCTTCGTGCTAGCTGAAATCTCAAATGCACGAGGGTTGTCTTAGATACTGACATAGGTGACCTGTTTCAGAAACTTCTATTCCACTGAAAATCAAAAATAAGTCCGTAATTAGCACTAAGGAATTCGTGTGCCGTTTATTGTACTTACCTAAGTAATAGGTCTTTCAACATACAATTTTCGTAAATTTTTTACTTCACATATTTTTATTTTATCAAAATTGATTTTTTATAAGTACAAAATCCTTACGTTTTTCACAGAAACGCGAAATACAATATTAATTAACCACTTTTTGTGGGATTGTTAAGACAACAAGATGTTTTAGAGGCACGACTGACTCATGTTAAGTGTTGATTGTCTATCTCTCTCAGTATCAAAAAATCAAAAACGACTGCTACTTAAGTATAGATCAGAGTCTGAGTCGCGTTCTATAATACGGACCTTAATCTATCAAAAGCAGTAACAATGGTATAGAAAATATAAGCGATAGAGGAAACAACTATGTTTGACCTTTGTTTTCAGATCCAAAGTAATGTATTAAGTATCAACCTTATACGACATAGTTAGCCAAGTTTTCAAATAAAAAATATTTTTAAAAATTGCTTTTCCTTATATGAACGAAATAGTTGCTATTCGTTCATATAACGAAAATATGAACGAAATAGTTGCTTCAATAAAAAAATAGACGTGTGGCACTCGGCGACTGCCGCGGCAAAGCTATTGCATAGCATTTTGTATCAACTTATGCAATTATAATTAAAAGTAGAGGGCATAGCATTTTGTATCAACGTATGCAATTATAATTAAAAGTAGCCCTCTACTTTTAATTATAATTGCATAAGTTGATACAAAATGCTATGTAAAAATTTCAAAAAAGTTAACTTTTTTTTGTTTTTTACGGCCGCCATCTTGGATTTTAAAATTGATGTTATTTTCGCAATCAGCACCCTCGAAAACCTATTAAACGACACCCATGACGGTTTTTTACAAAAAATACATGTCCGCCATCTTGGATTTCAAAATGGATGTCATTTTCGGAATCAGAACCCCCGAAAACCTATTAAACGACACCCATGTCGGTATGCCCGAAAATTTCATATCCGCCATCTTGGATTTTTGGTGGAAGGAATCGAGACGCTCCGGGCTCTACTTTTAATTATAATTGCATAAGTTGATACAAAATGCTATGTAAAAATTTCAAAAAAGTTAACTTTTTTTTGTTTTTTACGGCCGCCATCTTGGATTTTAAAATGGATGTTATTTTCGCAATCATCACCCTCGAAAACCTATTAAACGACACCCATGACGGTTTTTTTACAAAAAATACATGTCCGCCATCTTGGATTTCAAAATGGATGTCATTTTCGGAATCAGAACCCCCAAAAACCTATTAAACGACACCCATGTCGGTATGCCCGAAAATTTCATATCCGCCATCTTGGATTTTTGGTGGAGGGAATCGAGACGCTCCGGGCTCTACTTTTAATTATAATTGCATAAGTTGATACAAAATGCTATGTAAAAATTTCAAAAAAGTTAACTTTTTTTTGTTTTTTACGGCCGCCATCTTGGATCTTAAAATGGATGTTATTTTCGCAATCATCACCCTCGAAAACCTATTAAACGACACCCATGACGGTTTTTTACAAAAAAATACATGTCCGCCATCTTGGATTTCAAAATGGATGTCATTTTCGGAATCAGAACCCCCGAAAACCTTAATAGGTCAATCCAAGATGGCGGATATGAAATTTTCGGATGGCGGTCGGCGGGTAATATGCTTGGTGACGCTTCGGGCTTCGCCCTACGCGGAGCTCGGCCTTCGGCCTCGCCTCGCGCGTTCGTCTTCGACCTCGCCTCACCTTTAGAATCTAAACTTGTATGGCGGCCATCTTGGATTTGGGGGGGGGGACGCTCCGGGCTACGCCCTACGCGGAGCTCGGCCTTCGGCCTCGCTTTTTACGCAGCTCGCCTCGGCCTACGGCCTCGCCTCGCAGCGTGGCG
Organism: Aproaerema taeniolella; assembly: GCA_949987775.1. NCBI lineage: Eukaryota > Metazoa > Arthropoda > Insecta > Lepidoptera > Gelechiidae > Aproaerema > Aproaerema taeniolella. The sequence continues at coordinate 78,267 of CATLJT010000194.1, forward strand.
TCGTAATTCGGCTCGGCCTGCGGCCTCGCCCCATCACTCCTTGTATGGCGGCCATCTTGGAAAATGGTGGAATCGAAAAAGTGACCCGATATTCGGAATCATCGACCCCCAAACCCCCCAGATACCGATTTTCGTCCGGATCGGAGCAACTTCATTTTATTATTATTATTATTATTGTTGTTTTTGAAATGATATTTCAGCTCGGCGTAGTAACACCGGTAAATGATGATGTCCACGGGCCTAAGCCAAGTGGGCATCATTTGGGTTGGTTAAGTGGGTGTTGTGTCCAACTGTAGAAACTTGCGTACAATTCTGCATGTATTTAATATCACTGCTTTCTGTAGGGTAATGTAAGTGTGTTTAGGTAGGTCTATTGTTTTTAATGAATTGTGGAGTTGTTGGTATAATGCCTGTGGTAGATAGAACTATAGGCACTATTGTTACCTTTTGGAGGTTCCACATGCGGGCCATCTCGTCTTTGAGCTCGATATACTTGGTAAGTTTATTAAGTTTATTAAGTTATTATTATTATTATATTATTATCATTATTTTATTGGAGAAAAACCATTTTCTTCTCCCATTTCTGGGGATTTCGCCTCTATCGCGATTATTATTATTATATTATTATTATTATATTATTATTATATTATTATTATATTATTATTATTATTATTGTTGCACGCACACAAACACCGTGTCGAAGACTGCCGAACTGAAACGACGTTAGACGATGCACGGCCTTCAAGCCACACCTCCGTGCCGGTCGTGATGGGGGGTGTTAGGTTTTTTCGTTACGGAATTTCTGCATTCGGTCCCCGCGCTCAAGGCCCGCGATAAAATCTATGCAATAGCTTAAAAACGGCAATTCATGTATCTGTAGTTGTGTCAAAGTACAAACTCGGTCTATAAAAATACATAAACACGCAGACGAAGTTGCGGGCATCAGCTAGTGTAGAATAAAATATTTCCCAAGGTCTAATTTATCTCTGTGCCAAATTTCGTCAAAGTCGGGTTAGCAGTTTAGTAGTAAAAGCGTGACAGACAGACAGAGTTACTTTCGCATTTATAAATGATAGCTTTGCGCCCGCGGCTCCGCCCGCGTGGACTTTCACATTTTTTTAAAATTAAAAGTATCCTATGTTACTTCTAGTACCCTGTACCTCCGAGAATATGTGTACAAAGTTTGATGATGATCGGTTGAGTAGTTTTTGCGTGAAAGCGTAACAAACATCCCTTAGTAAGGATAGTAGGGATCTACCTACAACGTAGTTATCAATCAAATAGGTACTTACAAGTATACCTAATTATAGAAACACATATTAAAAAAGTCTAAGGAACATGCACGATTTTTCATACAACATAGGCCTTTTTGAGAAGCCTAAGACATGTATTTATATAAATTTATTAGTGTGTACAAGTTCTAAGATACCTGAATTTTCAATTGCTATCATATACATATTTATACACTTTATACATATTTATGACTGCTTATATGCAAGTAAGTATACATTTATAAAAAACCGTTTGTAACATATTGGTTCCCTACCAATGAAATTGGTATTTTTTCCCAATTGTATTCATTGATTCAGCAGCTATTTGCAAAACTATTTTTAATTTGAACACTTGGTTAAAAATATTTGTGTACGATTTGTACATTTTGCTTTGGGTTTTTAACTGATTACTAGGCTCAAATACCGATCATTTGTACGTCCGTCTCTAGGCTTCTGGCTACCAGGGCTTAAAAAATGCAGGGATATGTCGTAGCGCCTGCTCAAATTGTCTTCGCATTTATCAAAATAGATATTAGTTTGAAATTGCTTTCTATTTAAATCAGGAAAACTTTTCTTTCATAATTGAACTGATTTGCCTTCTTTTATTTACATAAAACGACCTTGCTTGGGTAACATAAGTTTATTGTATCTTTCAACTAAATCGGTTCAGTAGACTCGGAACAAATCAGCTGTGAGGACATACAGACGTGATCCTTTAAGGTTCCGATTTGACAGTTGAAGTTGTAATTATTTTTTGTTTTCAATGATTTAAAAAAAAAGTGCTGAATCAATTTACAATTACCTATATTACACTCTTTCGAACACATATAAAAAAACAGAATCAAATTGAGAACCTTCTCCTTTATTTGAAGTCGATTGAAAATAAAACTAACTACATTGTAACTCAATATTCTTAGGTCGGACAAAACTATGACAAAACCTCACACTTTTTAAACGCAAGGTAAGTAAACTTTCGTCTATCTCGATATAGGTCTGTGATTAAAATCCTCCATTATCCGTGATGAACATAGGGTACATGATTTTCCCGAATTCTCACGGGAACGAAGTCCCGAGCGGGATGCTAGTATAAAATAAAAAAAAACAGAGTTTACTAAGGGATTTGCTGCTGATCGTAGTTTGTTCTGTGGATCGGTGAATGAAATAGATTTATATGTCTGGTAGGTTGAGATGGGACTATTCAGGTACTTATATAACAATCAGGGTACCATCTATTGATGAATCAAGACACGCGGCAGCGTTTTAAAGCCAAGTTCAAGACCGTGTGTAATATTACACGAACCATTTGGAGCCACTTTTGACCCCATTGTAAATCAAAAACTATTGCACATAAGTTAACATGTCTTTGGCTCATATATTGGGACATATTACATACATATTATGTGCTCCAAATTTTATAAATACACCTCAAACGGTTATTTTAGATATTAACGTCCAAAAATCGTCATTTTTATCACTGACCTATACATCAAAACTATAACCCAGTTCCAGATGACCTAGAAAGTAGGTAGTTGGGTGAATACAAAGGAATAAATTAAAAAATATTAAATTTTTATCATTTCATTAAAAAAATCAATTAATTGATTCTATTAAGAGCAGCACTTACTTAAATAAAAAAATAAAAAAATATAAAATATTAAATTTTTATCATTTCATTAAAAAAATCAATTAATTGATTCTATTAGGAGCAGCACTTACTTATAGTGCCTATAATGTAAGAATCAACAATCAAAATTGATGACAGCCGGTCTTGACGGTACCTTACTAATAAATTCCATACAAAAAAGTAATTATATCTGATCAAGAAATATTTCATTATATTGAACTTGGCTCTCATTTCAAATTTATGTTTTTGATGGGATATTACTATTATTAGTAATATCCTTCAATGATACTCTGATTGAAATACCTACATCTATTAATATAGGTATGCTTGATATTGACGTCGTCTTACAAAACGCTACTGTATCAATTCAATACGGTCTTACCTATATGGTGGATTTTGGATATTGGTGCCCACATAACGCTAGAATAGTCCAATATACGATTGTAATGGGTACTAAAAGAAAGTTTTGTTTTTCTAAGTTTTGTTGCAGGATTTGTATTGCACGGTGCCAGCGCGTAAACAAGCGCGCGACGGGTGAAATAAATGTTGATTCATAAATGTATCCCCCTTATTAGATTCATCTTTTTGCTGAATCTAAGGGGGATATAATTCATATTATACAGACAATTACCCCAACCCGCATTGGGCCAGCGTGGTGGACTATGGCCTAAATCCCCTTCGTGTTTCGAAGGGAGGCCCGTGCCCCTCGGTGGGGGTATATGGGCTGGTAAGAAATACAATTAGGTACACTTGACTGAAGACACTATAAATGTATATACATATTACACCACACATTGCTTGTTGGTCCTTGTTTTTGTAAAAAAATGTTATGTCTGTTTTCTTTTACTTTGTTTATTTTGTATCGTGTGCTGTGTTTTTTAAGTAAATAAATAATTAAGCCCAGTAGGTAATGAGCCAGACGCGTAATCGGAAGGTCGCGGGTTCAAATCCTGGTGCGGGCCTGTACCACTAAATTCGTGTTTTCGGATTTATGGACGGATTTCTAATTATCATTAGCTTAACGGTGAAGGAAAACCTAGTGGTGAAACCCGGCCGTCCAAGAAAATTCATTTTCGAAAGACGAGCGGTTCACCAACCCACATTGGGCCAGCGTGGTGGACTATGGCCTAATTCCTTTCGTGTTTCGAAGGGAGGCCCGTGCCCCTCGGTGGGGGTGTACGTATGTGGACTGGTAAAAAAAAATGTTTTATATATCTAAACACTTTCTTTTTCGTAAGTGTCTATGATTAAATTGTTTATGAAATAAACGTTATAGTGTTACATTATAGTGTATAACGTTATAGTTTCACGTTATAATGTGCAAAGCCGCGGAAGAGCTAGTTTATAATATGAGTAAGGTCAGTGAAACGACTTTGCAACAAATAGTGCATTTAAGGCGACTACAGCACCTAAATTACGATTTTATGATGCGTAGATAAGCATGATGCACTGAATTAAATCGAACAAAAAAAATACTACGGTAATATTCAGGACATAAACTAGATAAGTAGTTTGCTGAAAACATGATTCAGCACTTTTGGTTCGATAGAAAAAGCTCACAAAGTCACCTCTAAATACCAATATTGTGTATCTTTTAAGCTGTAAAAACGATAGTAAAATGCAAACAGGAACTTTAATTTGCTATCAAAATGTTCATGATTGAACACTCTCGATAAGTAGTTAACGCATTTTTCGATTTAAGCTGTTACCTTTTCATAAATCTCATTTTTCTAACTTTCGAACATGTTTTTACGCACGCACGCTTTCATAGTCCGTAAACTTCGTGTATCGACTCTGTTCGCACTGCCGGCCCAGGCCTGTTGAGAGACGGAGATGGCACTATTCCTATATGTGCTGCCTTTATCGGGTGCTGTAGTCACCTCGGTGTCTGTAATGAAATCTTAGGAGTTTAAATTGAGCTGAAATTGTGCATGCATATTTATATCGCGTGACAATGCAATATTATGATGACATGGAGCTGATCTGATGCTGGAGCTGGAAGGTGGCCGTAGGAACTCCGCAATCAAACGACACAACCCCATCGAGTTTGGGCTTGTTTTATTCGTATTGACGAGTACTTTGCTTGTTTAAAAAAAAGTTTTTTGGAATGTTATTGTAGATGTAGTTATTGTAGATTATTGTAGTAACACTAGTAACCTTATCTTTCTCGGAACTTTATTTTGTGCTAACCCTTGTGTTATTCTCAAGAATTCTGCAGTAGTAGCTGAGAGTTGTAGGTTATGCTACCCTTACTGACACAGATAAATATTACATCTATATTATATATCTATCTATATTCTATATTATATATAGATGTATGTTATACTTATTTTATATATATAAATTTATATATAATTATAAATATGTATATTTATATATTTGTTTATTTGTATTATTTATACATATGTTAACGAATTTAAATATAGCAAGGATTTTTAGTTCACACAAGCGCCACTGATGGCGCTGACAGCGAACGGGAGTGGATAGATGGGACGTGAAGTTGACATTCGAACGTTGGCCGTCGTTGTTAGCGCGTAACGGGTAGAATAAGTTTTAAAAATAAGGCCGTGATTCCCGGAAATAAAGTTAATTGTTCCGATTGTTCTTCTACGAGTATCTTTCTAAATCCTTCCACCTGTGGTTAACCCTACAATCAGAAGTGACAAGTGAGTTAACCAACGCCCATCGGTAAGTGACAAAAATATGTTCTGTTCTTGTATGATGATTTTTTTTATTTTCTTTGAAACTTGTTAAAACGCTGTACGTAATCCGTACTATATATATTGTGTTTTTTTTTTAATAATCTAGAAGTCAACGTAAACACAAACACGTAGGTACACCTATTACCTATACAATATTTCTTCATTTCCTTCATTTTTACTACCGAAACACAAAAAAAAAAGAGAAAAAAAGATTGGGTAGGTACCTACTTATCAAATACGATTTCAATCACATTTTGTTCACAATTCGTACTTACCTACCTACATAACTTTCGAAATTGAAATGTATTTAAATTGTGTCACAGACAGTGTAGTTTAGCAAAATAATTCATTCTTGATTGACCTTGTTATATTAAAATACATGTTGGCAATCGGAAACCTACATTAATTAGCTTCGTGAGAAGTCCCGGATTGTTTGTGTCACATGGGAGGTAGAACTAGACCTAACAATAATTAAAGTGGGTAGACAAGGGACTGTCGCTTAGAACTTGAGGATCTATATAAATCACTTAATTACCCGATGACTTTCCGATCAATATTAAGTGATACGTATGGTTAGTACGGACGGCCGCAACCACGCGTGCACTCTGTGCTGTTGTGATAAGAGCGGTTTTGCAATGAAAATTGAGTAACCGGATGCGCTGGCCTCTGTACCTTTTCATATATGTATATCTAAGTACAATATGACGGCCAGTTTGGTCGAATCGTAGTGCTGACTCTTGATCGAAGGGTCCAGGGTTCGAGACCCGGTCTGGTAAACAGTTGTGTAAAATGCAAATGTTTTTCACGTGGTTGTTCGTACAAAATATGTTTGCATGCATGTAATATTCCACGAAATAATTATATATAAGTACTTATAGTATACGTATAGTTTGGTTTTATAGGAACACGATACTTATACATTTAATGCTACCTGCCGACTACTCCTTCCTCTCAAACACTGAATGGGATGATTGGAAGAAATCCCCTTGTGGGATAAGTCTGCCTTTGTAATGTTTTTCTTATAATGTGTTTTGTGTAACTTATGCCCATAAAGATACAATAAATGAATAAATACATACAATATTATCACACTTATTATGCTGGGTCGGCATAATAAGTGTGATTATTTAGTTCTAGACCGAACAGTGCAACCAACATAATAAACACATTTCATAAAATAAACTAAATATGATATTAGACCCATAGAGCGCAGGCGGGACTATTACCACGAACCACCATGGTAGTCAAATGCGATTGTGGTACTGCATAAGCTCACCCCTTTGTCCCATTGGGGTAGGCAGAGGCCACAGTTGCGGAATTGACTTAAACTAATGAATTACAAATTTAAATGATTAATCACCTAAATATTAGTTACCTTAAGCAGTACCTACTATAGAATATTAAACCTTTCCATGTTTTAAAAATATGTTTATATTTTATTCTAACTGGTATGATTTCTCCCGTCCTTTCTCCCATTCCACCCGACTTTGAAAAATTGACTTAGTATTGACTGTACGAGAAAATCATGTCTGGAACGCCGGCAACCCCGCCTAGACCGCGTAGTGAGGAGCAATTAGAAAACACGGAAAGAGCATCGCGCGCACGTAGACAGTCAACCGATCGTAGAAAATACCAAAAGAACAAAAGAACTCGATCCCGCTCTTATTGTTCGTCCCAAAGGAGTTATTTAAGATCGCTACATAGAAAGAAGCGCAACAAACGCGCCCGAAGCTCAATGTCGTCAAATTCTTCAGCCTCTGAACGAGTGGCTTCTAGAAAAAGGAATCGTCATAGGAGTTCGTCTAGCTCGAGTACATCTAGTTCATCCGATTCTAGTAGCAGCTCATCATCATCATCTTCAGACGCAAAAGAGCATAAGAGCCGATCTCGATCAAAAATCCGACGTAGTGCTCGTAAAAAACAACGACGCGATCGATCACAATACCGGAATACGGACGAATCGATAATAAAGAAATTTATGGATGTGATCAGCAAAAATGACCGCAATACTTTTAATAATGTTCATGACGTGATTCCGAAGTTCGACCCTAGTCTTAAAACCCAGTCAACCCGAGCCTGGCTGAAAAAAGTGAATGAAATCGCCACGATATATAACTGGAATGAGAAACAAAAGATCTTTCACGCACTGTCAAAGCTCGATGGACTCGCTAAGAGGTGGTATGAGGGCCTGTCCACTGTTGATCGGAACTGGAAGGAATGGCAAAGGCGACTTTTGAGGGATTTTCCTGACGACCGGAATTACGCGGAACGACTTACAGAAATGCTAGATAGGAAAAGTCGCAGAGACGAAACACTTGAAGAATATTTTTATGATAAAGCCAAACTAGTAAGTCATTGCAACATTAAAGGAAAAGATGCTGTCGACTGCATAATACACGGTATATATGACCATAACATTAGGCTCAATGCCCAAGGCGCAGGCTTCAAAAGCCCAAACAAACTCTTACGCTATCTACGAAGCATATGCTTAAAAAGTTATAGAGATAGTAATACTAATAGAAAACAAAATAACTCACAAAAACCTGGACCGTCTACAAATAATGTTAATAACAAAAATACCGAAAACAGGAAGACTCATGGAGGTCTCAACTCTGCTAGAACGGTAAGGTGCTACAATTGCTCTGAACTGGGGCACACAGTACTGAAATGCCCAAAAGAGCTGCAAAGGTGCACCAAGTGTAATCTTTTGGGTCATGTTGCGGATCATTGCCGAAGAGATATGGATGGATGGCGTAACAAAAATATTCCTCGTAGTGAAACATCGGCTGCTTCAGTTAACAAGGTGCAGCAGAATAAGGTGGGGTATAACAAGCCAGATAAATACCATAAGACTATTCAAGTTAATGGAAGAGATAGGAGTGCGTTCATTGATTTTGGCAGTCAATGCACAATGATTAAAGAGAGTAGCTTTAAGGAACTAGATCTAAAATTAGAATTATCACAATTACCCATACTGAAAGGTTTTGCTTTTGGTTCTATGCAGCCGTTAGGGCGTGTCCAAATTACCGTACATGTAGATTTCGTCAAAGCTGATATCGATGCATATGTTGTCCCAGATGAGTTTTTGAATCTTGATGTATTATTAGGGCAGAACCTGACAGAAAGGCCTGAGGTAGTGGTGCACAAAAATAATACCAGTTTAACTATGTACTCAAATGTTCAAGAATTCCGTAAAATAGAATTACACTGTGTAGAAAATGTAAAATTTGAAGGTATAAGTGCCATAGAATTTACTTGTTACAATGACATTAATGGGCATATTTACATCGCAGGGAACTCTTGTTTCAAAGATGGCCAAGAGTTTATGCTCTTACCTGGTGTGTATCCTATTACAAAAGGGACAGGAAAAATTATTGCTATTAATTTTGCAAATACGGCAGTTAACCTCGGCAAAGGTAGGTTATTGGCTCGAGCACAAATACTGCCTCTCAACATTCCACATAGGGAACCACCAGAAAAACACATAGTGAATAGGATAGACCGTACTGAAAATCTGAATGGTGGCAATGAATACAAAGAAATTTCTATGGACATGCTCAATATTGGACCCGACGTTACAGATGAAGGCAAAATTAAACTACTTGGTTTGGTCAATGAATACAGGGACTGCTTTGCGCTCACCATAAGCGAACTAGGTAAGACATCTGTATGTGAGATGCAAATAACGCTGAACGATATGTCACCGGTCACATACAAGCCTTATCGATTGCCGTACAGTGAACGCATAGTAGTAAGGGAGTTAATAAATCAGTTGTTAGAAAACGATATTGTCAAAGAGTCGGATTCACCATATGCAAGCCCTATAGTCCTCGTAAAGAAAAAGAATGGCGAAACTCGCCTATGCGTTGACTATAGAGCCCTCAATAAAAAGACGGTGAAAGATTCGTATCCCATGCCTGTGATCGATGATCAATTAGATCGTCTGAGTGGTAAGAAGTACTTCACTAGCTTAGATCTAAAGTCCGGATACTACCAGATCCCCATAAGTGAAGAATCGAGGCATCTTACGGCATTTGTAACCCCAGATGGGCATTATGAGTACACCAGAATGCCGTTTGGTTTAGTAAATGCCCCAGCTGTATTTCAGCACATGATTAATAAGGCTCTTGGCAAAGATAGGTATGACCTTGCAATGCCTTATCTCGATGACATTCTCTCACCTGCGACTGACATCAAGGAAGGGTTTGAGAAACTTACGAGAATACTGCGGTCGCTACGCGAAGCTGGACTCACTTTAAACATACAAAAATGTTTCTTCTTTGAAAGCTCACTAGATTATTTAGGCTATGAAGTATCACGAGAGGGATTAAGACCAGGAAAAAAGAAGATCGATGCTGTTGCTTCATTCCCTACACCAACTAGTGTACACCAGGTTCGACAATTTGTCGGCCTGACGAGTTTCTTTAGGAGGTTCATCCCCAATTTTGCTAGCGTAGCTAAGCCACTAACGGCACTCACTAAAGCAAATACACCGTGGGTCTGGGGTGGGGCCCAGAATGAAGCGTTTGAGACTCTTAAGAATAAACTTGTTGAAAGACCAATTTTGGCGCTATACGACCCCAAACACATAACTGAAGTGCACTGTGACGCGAGCAAAATTGGGTTAGGTGGAATCCTTTTGCAGAAACCTGATGAAACTTCTCCTCTCAGACCGGTCGCTTATTATAGCAAACAAACCACGAAAGAAGAAGAATACTTACACTCTTATGAATTAGAGACGCTCGCAGTTGTTCAATCTTTAAAAAAGTTTCGGACTTATTTGATCGGCTTATCTTTTAAAATCTATACAGATTGTAATGCTCTGAAATCGACCCTTACTAAACGTGACCTTGTTCCAAGAATCGCGAGATGGTGGCTCCTACTCCAGGAATACAACTTTACCATAGAATATAGACCAGGAGAGAGGATGAAACATGCCGACGCGTTGAGTCGGAATCCAATCCCGAACAGTGAACACGACCTTGATGACTTGACCGAGGCAAGAGAATTTGACATACTGAGAGTAGACACACTTGACACGACTCAATGGCTACAGACTGTACAAATGACTGACCCTAAACTTAAATTAATTAAAACAATTTTAAGCCAAGATAGGAAAGATATGAAGGATATACTTAACAACTACGTCATGAAGGATAATAAACTGTACCGAAAAGTGGGAGAATCATTAAAATGGGTTGTTCCTAATGCTGCTAGATGGCGTATCTGTCAACTATGTCATGACGAGTCAGGACACTTCTCTAAAGAAAAGACTCTGGATAGGATAAAGCAGGACTACTGGTTCGCAAAAATGAGTAGATTTGTACAAAAATATGTATCAGCATGCCTTAATTGCGCCTACAATAAAGGGACTACATCTAAGCGTAGTGGATACCTACATCCTATTCCTAAAGGAAACACGCCATTCCATACTGTGCATATGGACCATTTAGGTCCTTTTGTACGTAGCAAAACCGGAAACTCATACATATTTGCTATGATAGATGGTTTCAGCAAATTCATTTTTATAAGAGCAGTTAAAAACTTGAAAAGTAAGACTACAGTTAAGATATTACAAGAGATATTTGACACCATCGGTTGTCCCAAAGTTATTGTGTCTGACAGGGGGACTAGCTTCACTTCTGGAACTTTCAAAGATTATATTCGGTCCATTGGCGTCAAGCACGTTTTAAATGCAGTGGCTACACCTCGCGCCAATGGTCAAATTGAACGATATAATCGTACTATATTAGATTCCTTGGCGGCATCAAATCACGGCTTAGATGAAAGAGATTGGGATACACATGTTGGAAAAGTGCAGTGGAGTTTAAACAACACCGTTAACAAGACTACGGGAACTTCGCCATCTGAAATAGTATTTGGACGCAGAACTACAAATACCAGTGAAGGGACTATCCAAAATGCGTTACATGAAGATAAAGATATGGACAAAACCGTTGATATTGATGAGCTTCGCAACCAGGTGAAACACCGCATCGAAAAATCTCAAGTTTACATGAAAGAACATTATGACAAAGATAAGGCTCCCACAAAGTTTTTCACCGAAGGCGACCTAGTTATGATACCAAATCATTGTTTACCAGCTGATGGTAAAAGTAAGAAACTAGTTCAGAAGTACCGAGGTCCATTTAAAATTACCGCAATTTTAGAGAACGACAGATACGAGATTACTAGCATACCAGGATTCACAAAACGTACTTATAAGAGCATATATCCAGCCGACCAACTCAAAAAGTGGATAACATTTAATGATAATAATGTTGAGAGTGACAACGGCGTAGTTACAGAGAGTAGCAGTGACGAGACTAATGATTAATATATATTTATAGATTTTTTTTTATAGAGATTCAATATTTATAAAAGCACAAAACAACCGATAAATTACTTTAATATGTGTATTGATTGACAAAAACGATGTATCTACGCTACGGACAATGACATTCCTACGCCCCATTCCCTATCCATACCTCTGTTTCAGGATAAGTTGCATTAGAAGCTTAATAACATGAGATTTCCTAGGATAAAAACTACTCCAATACTCTGATTATCGAGGAAAATATCAGCGTGAGTACCCATTACGAGTGACATTGATGAATAAAATTTGCTCATTTATGAAAAGAGGTGAAAGGTATGCCGAAGTGCAAGCGGTGCTCACATATTTGTGAAAGGGATGCCGAAGCACAAGCGGTTCTCACCTAAATATACATTGTGGATGCGATGAATATAGTAAATGCAGGTGGTATGATCATGTATATGTGAGAAGGATGCCGAAGAGCAAACGGTGCTCACATTTTATGTGAAAGGTAGACCGGAGCTCAAGCGGTGCTCGCATATATGTGGATTTATTGGCATATAATATTTAAAATAAAAGGTTTTAATCTTATAGTAAATAAATTAGTTTGAATAATAATAACACAGACTCAGATTTGTATTTTAATAACAGTGCTTACAAATAAATAAATACTTGTATAAACAAATAAATAAATAAATAAATACTTACATAAATAAATAAAATATATCTTCAAGTATTTTCCAAAGGTTTATCGGCTACAAAGTAATGGTAATAAATTTAGATATTATTAACAACTGTTTTTATGTTTCACAGGTCCTTGGATAAATATTGGCAGAGAAACAATTAACCCCTACTTACTGGACAGAAGGACATCTATCTTCTTATTATACTCCTCCGATTCGATGATTTTAGGATCTAATGAATGGCTATAACTATACACTTCAAATAATAACAGTGTAATGATTAATTATGTATGTATCTAGGCTCAGTAATAATTAGCATTCTTCACAGAATAATAGTTCGATGTAGTCAAAATATATGATCTTAATACTTTGCATTTAGATTGTATAAAATAAGGATATAATAGTTTGATGATTAATATTAGAATTGGCTCGTTACCTATCCTAAAGAATTTATTTATATTTTGTGTCACATTTGAATCAGTAAAGATTAGAATAACAGTTATATTTGTGAAATTATGTACCTATTTTGAAAATAAGAAATCCTGTGGATAGGTACGCCTAACGTTCGAATGGCCGGAACGGACCGGAATGGGGTCATTCCGAAATCAGGAAGGCCGTCTGTTAACGAATTTAAATATAGCAAGGATTTTTAGTTCACACAAGCGCCACTGATGGCGCTGACAGCGAACGGGAGTGGATAGATGGGACGTGAAGTTGACATTCGAACGTTGGCCGTCGTTGTTAGCGCGTAACGGGTAGAATAAGTTTTAAAAAAAAGGCCGTGATTCCCGGAAATAAAGTTAATTGTTCCGATTGTTCTTCTACGAGTATCTTTCTAAATCCTTCCACCTGTGGTTAACCCTACACATATTTAATTTTATGCACCACCAACTACTTCTTACCGTACTGCTGTCCTACCCTAAGGTTGCCTGGAAGAAATTGCTACCTAGCAATAAGGCCGCCTTGTTGTACACTATGTTTTATGTTCTGTTAATTGTATTGTATGTCTCGCTTCATCATCGACCTCATCTATGACCTTGGTCAAGATTAGGGTCAAGAGTTTACCCATCTTATAATAAAAAAAAACATTCGTTACATGCTTGTGCATAATAATTAGGATGCCGAAGCACTAACCTGCAGCTCGAGCATATCGCGACAAACTCGCACGGCACGCCACTCGGTTGACGCTGAGTTCCTTTTAAACTCATTTTCAATCTTTACTGAAAGCAAAAAGTTGAGTAAAATTATATTGATACGCAAATTAT